>CAJUYG010001659.1:9009-57504 GCA_910591675.1 Galerucella calmariensis | reverse complement strand
TGTTTTCTTGACTTTTAGTCATGTGTACTCAGCTATAAAGATATTCACCAAATTAGTGATTGGCAAAACTGTTTCGTTGCAAAGAGAAATTTATCCGTGTGTGTTTTTACTGTTGATAAAATTGAGTGTGTCATCCTTATGTATATACAATTTTTTATTACTGTGTAAGATAATACATTTTTTAGTAGGTTTAGAATTTATATAAAATTTGATTACTGAATTGTATTTGAAAATGAATAGAAAACTTTCAAGGTTTGTTTTCCGGGTAAGCTATAATTTTCATGTATTTGCTTATAATTCATTTAAATACATGAAAAAATTACTACAAATTCAGAATAAACATATTTTTCTTATTAGTTTTAGATGACCCTGTATATTAAAATTAGTGTCAACGATTTTTCTGTTTGAAACATAAAATTCTTTTAGACTAACGTAATTCAAACAAAAATAGCAGTATCCAAAATATCTGATATGAAAACACCGTCACACGAACACTTAAATTCAGTCTTCTACAACATATTCGAATCTATGCATTCCTCTTGACTTCTTAGACTTAAATTTATGTGGCTCGTAACATTAATTATTACAAATAGTATCAGTCATTCTACTGCCTACTGCTGGAGAAGTGAGTAAATTAAAGCTTCATTAGTCTTTGATACTAAAACTAGAGCAATTCCATAGGGTTGGGAATTTCAATGTTTATGTAATATTTTGACATTCGAACCGCCGAATTTGAGATCGTCTGAACACATGAAAATTAACTAGGAATGTGTGACAAAAAAGAAAATATAATACGAAAATATAATTTAATTAAATATACATTAGATTCTATTTTCCAACTATTTTTCGATCTCAAGACCTTACTTTTATTACTTTCCGCCAATTGTAAGTAATTTATACAATAAATGAATCAGTTGCTTCGTGGCAGATCTCGATTCTTCCGCATTGCAAACGTAATAGCACCTTTGGATCGTTTTCAAACTCTTATTATAAATAATGCAAAACAAATTAGAGAAATGAAAACCGTACCATGCTTTTGATTCATTATTTACTGTACCAGGTGCACTTAAGTATTTGTTGTTAATAAGTGACTGATATTAATAATATTTTTGATGTAAATAACAGTCGAAAATAATTTTAAAAGAGAGATTTTCATAGAAGAAGTAAAATAACATTGATGTGGTATTCCTAGACTTGAAACTCTACACAGAGTAATAAATTGGGAGCAGGATGAAAAACTGTTGTTCCTGCATCTAAAGCACCTTCTAAACGGGCAACTATAGCTCAGCCAGCATGACAACATTTCAATTGTAGCATATGGCTCTGCTGTGGAAACCACTTATGGAATAAAATTATTTGTCATTATTTTAGAAAATTATAAAAAATGCCGAGGCACGTCTTTTGAATTGAGTTGTGCGTTATGTAAACATAAACGTAAATGTACAGGGTGATTCACGCAAGTATGCCATAGTCGGTGTTGTTTTTTTTTAATGAAACACCCTGTATATTTGCATATTTTTGAAATCCTCTTAATGAACCGATTCCAACAAACTAAATAATGTATGGTCAATTATGAATTATACAGGGTGAAATTTTTATTTTTACAGTTATTAAACACACATAAAATACCTGATGTATTTGATTTTAATACATTAAAATAAATGCTCAAAATGTTCCCCACCTAAATGTTGGTAAAAGCACAGTCTCCTATAGAACTCCTCTTTCACTTTGTTTAAAGTTTGAGGTGAAATATTCCGTATTTCTGTAGTTATCCTGTCTTTGAGGTCTACAATGCTAGTTGGTTGAGTTGCATATACTTTGTTCTTGAGATAACCCCACAGAAAAAAAAATCTAACGGCGTAAGGTCTGGCGATCTAGCTGGCCACTCAATAGTACCTCTTCGTCCAATTCATTTATTGGGGAAGATTTCATCTAAATAAGTTCTTACCATTAAAGCATAATGGGGTGTTGCCCCGTCTGGAACCAAATATTTTCATTCGGTAAGCTAGGATCTATTGCGTTGGGATCTAAGTTTGCCAACGCAGGAATAACTTCATTTCTAAGCATATTTAAATATTTTTCAGCTGTCAAATTTCTATCTATAAATATAGGACCAATAATATGGTCGCCTATGATACCGGCCCAAACGTTCACCTTTTGAGGGTACTGAGTATGTGTCTCACGCATCCAATTAGGATTCTCTGCTGACCAATATCTACAGTTCTGTCGGTTTACCTCTCCATTCAATGTGAATGTTGAGTCGTCAGAAAAAGAATGGTAGCAAGAGCTATCTCATTTCTGTTCAGCTTATCCATCAATCTTTCGCAGAAATCCATTCTACGATCTGGATCGTCTTCTGTTAACTCCTGCACAAAAGTTAATTTGTAGGGATGAAGTTTTTCTTTATGAAGACATCTTAGAACAGTTGCATGACTAACATTATTTTCACGGGCAATTTGACGTGTACTTGAAGTTGGATGCTCTTCGACACTTAACAAAATATCCACTTTCACATCATCTTCAACGAAGTGTGGTTTTCTTTTCAATGGTTTGACATGTCCAAGTTCTCTGAATTGTGCTTGAATTTTAGACACAGTACTTTGTGAAATATTAGGCAATTCGGGATACCTGTGATTAAATAAGTTTGCCACTTCAACTTGACTTCTGCAGTTATCTCCGTACCCGATCATCATTAAAATCTCATTTCGGTGAGTCTCAGTTAAATATTTCATTGTTATGTCGACAAGGAAAGAGTGTTTGACAAAGATTTTACTTTTTCAGTATAAACTGTCAACACATCAACAACTGACAGAATAGAAAACAATTCACATTATTTACCGATTTAAAACAATCCACATTATTTACCGATTTTGTCCAATTATTGGCGTTTTTAGGCAATTTTTAGGTATTTATGATAAAATTCATGGGCGTAGCAGGTTTTGTTTAATATACAAATACGTCTAATAATTAGTTAGTTTAGATTTTTGATAAATCCATATTTAGCTAATTTAAAAAAAATACCCATATTTCAAGTGTAATAAATTATTAATTTTAAAATTTCACCCTGTATAATTCATAATTGACCAACATTATTTAGTTTGTTGGAATCGGTTCATTAAGAGGATTTCAAAAATATGCAAATATACAGTGTGTTTCATTAAAAAAAACACCGACTATGGCACACTTGCGTGAATCACCCTGTGCATTTACATTTATGTTTACATAACGCACAACTCAATTCAAAAGTTGACGTGTCTCGGCATTTTTTATAATTTTCTAAAATAATGACATAAAGAATTTTATTCCATAAGTGGTTTCCACACTGTATATCTCGGCAATATTGTTTGTAACACTATGGCCCTTTAATGAGAATAATTTGTTTTGTAGACGGGCTACACAATCGTGCAAGAATGGCTGACGAAATAATTCGCGTCGCAGCGACTTATATTGTTTTAAACACAAAGTTAAAGAAAAAGAAGAGTAGATGATGGATTCGACCTTAGGCGTGAAACTTAAGATTACCCAAGTCTAGAAAACTACCATTTCACTAGTTTACCTCCAGCACTACCGGTTTCCTTCTTTTTCGCCCCATTCTTTGCAAAAGTTCTCAAGTTTCTAAATTTTTTGTAGGTCTCATAACTTGATATACCAAATTCTTCGGCGATAACTGCCCATCCATCTTTTTTAGCATTTCTGTCTTTATAAATTCCGGTTTCCACATTCTATAATTCAGAATGTAAATGTATTTCATTAATAAACTCAATAATCTTTTCATTCGACCAAGTATTAGTCTTTTTATATACTATAACCTCCAAAATTTTCTTAACAACAACAAACGAACACCAAAGCAAAGTTAAATGGCAGAGTATATTCGCTGGCCAAGCGATCTGGCAACTCTTGCTGCAACCAATTAAATGCATAGACAACACAAAACATGTGTAGCTATAATTATGGCCGGGTCACACTGAAAATATTGTCAATATATTACCTAGTCTGGCAGTTATTGCTAGCAATGTTGCCAGCCACTGTGTTGCAACTACATATTGCACTAAAAATATTGCCGTTTAGTGTTAGAAAATTGAAACACGATGGTTGGCTTCTCAACACAGATTAACTTTATTATATTACGCTTTTGCAAGCAAAAGTTACAAGTAACAAAAACACATGTCCCTAAAACTCAAAGGACCTTTTGCTAAAACTACCTGCACGCAGTGGCGTGGCAGCCTTCATATTTTGAGCTAAATTGCAACATTTAGAAGCACCTTTACATCAAACGAAGTGCTGTATTAGAAATTGATTATACCGGATTTTAGAAAAAATGATTATGCCGCGCTACAAAGAAAAAAAATTGCTTACCATTTTGCCTTATATATACTATATATGAAACTTTTTCATTGTTACAGAGAAAATGACTAGTTAACAATGGACGTCGTCGACTCTCTACCAGCACAAGTCGATTCCCTGACGACAGAAAACCAAGTTCCTTTGAACGAAGCCAATATTTTCAACGATAGCGGAGGTGAAACCGAAGCGGACAGCACAATTCATGGCTTTAACATTTCGAATATCACAATAATAGAAAACCCCTTAACAAAAAAATCTTCACAATGTGAAGGCAGTGACAGTGGCGTGGAAGTAATAGAAAACGTCGAAAATGCCGCGTACCAATGCAATTTAAGTGCAAACAGTGCCGTATCACAAGATGGTGATCATGTAAATAGTTCGCGCTCGTGCGATTCTTCTATAATAAGTTGTTTTGACGAAGCTTATAATTTATTGGTAAGAAAAAACTCGACGTTACTCGAAAATTATCGGCGACACGACGACGTCACCAGCGAAAATGGAAGCGAAAGTTCATCGCTCAGCGGATCAAACGTACGACCAAACCGAAGATCTTCAGTAAATAATAGTAAGAAGAAGACACTAGCAACGGATATAAGAACCAAGTCTTCTACTCGAAAAGACAGAGCTAGCTGCAAACCACCGGCTACTCCTAGAGCTTCTACAGGACCAGCACGAATTAAATCTATCGATAGGTTACAAGCCAAATCATCGCCGAGTACAAAATCTAATCAGAGGACCAAAAATACTCCTAATAATTTAGAAATTAATAAACGGGATCCAAAACGATTGTCGCCAGCAACGGTACGTACTCCTTCAGGAAGTAGAACACCAACTACAGCTGACGATGGTCGATGGCCGTCTATTAACAGTAAACCAGCTCCTCTTATGTCGAGGTCTTTAAAGGGATCTATAGATTGTACAAAACAAAAAATGACACCCTTGGAAACTAAGACTATAGAAAAATACGCAACGCTTCCCAGACAGAAAAAAGATAAAGACACGAAGAAGCCCACCAGTAGGGAAAACACTCTACATCGTTTGGCTGTAACAAAGCAAACAACACCGAAATTAATGAGCACTTCAATGTACGTACCTAAATGTAAAGTAAAAACCAAAATATACCACGAAAACGGCGTTCAAACGGCTCTAACTAATTCCGATATTGAAAACGCTTTGGCTGGAGTATCGATTAAACCGAAAGATCCCCAAGACTCTGAAACTAGCGATAAATATGTTCAAGTTGATCTCATGCTGGAAGATATGGAAAAATTGCACGAACGGTTGGGAAAGTTGACTGAAAAGTACGAAACTTTACAAAAAGACTACAAAATGCAGACTGAAAAACTCAAAGAGACTGAAGATAAGTTAAGAGAAGAGAGCATAGAAAAGGAGGGGTTGAAGGAGGAACTACTCAATAACTCTCAGAGAGTTATGGCTATTTTAGGTGGAGAGACCGAAGGTAAGTTTCGAAATAAGTTAGGTACTTATAAAAAGAAAAAAATTACTAGAATGAATTTGGTTGTATATTTTCTTGTCTACTGCTATTCATGCACCAGCTTCTTCATCAATACTAATTGTCATTCACCTAGTACTTGATTTCTTTTATTATTTTCTTCTCTTCGATTGTTTGTTTATTGCTAATCTTGAATAAACCGTTCTAGTCACCTCATGATAACTATGAGCTAGCTTTTGCCCTTGACTTCGTCCGCGTAGAAGTCGAATTTGGATCTAATAGTACCATTTTAAAATTATAATAGTAGTTTGTACAACTAGTGGGAAAAGTGATTTGCATACAAGTTGTAGACAATATTTTTTCTACAACCTCATTTATTAATGAAAGAAATACAGTAATTTATATACTTAGTTATTTTGTAAAATTGTAAAATTTAAACAATTTTGTATTGAAACCTCAGGTAACAAATTTTCGGCTGCAGTACGAGCCTTTTCGATAATATCAGGAGGAGTATTCTCAATGTCCGAATTAAACAACTCAAAAGATAAATTATTTTGATCTTCGTTCATAATTCTTAAAATTGTTTTTATAATTGATAAATTGAAATTAATAATGAAATATGGTTTAAATTTAAAATTTGTACACCAATAGGAAATTCATTATTAGGTTGAAGTGTCAAAAAAAGTTGACAGGTGCGGAAAAGTGCCATAGCGTGTACTTTTCGCATTGCTTTTCCAACGGTTATCAAAAGAAATAAGAAAAGGCCTGCTTTGCGTATAAAATTTTGTGTAGAAAAGCGTGTTTTGCATAGTGGTTGTAGGAAATAGTATATTGTGCAACAAGTGGGAAAAGTACTTTCCCCACATGTTGCACACTATACTTTTTCTACAACTGCACAAATTTAAAGAATACAAGTAAAGTAACTATGGCTAGTAAAACAAAAATAGCACTAAAAGTATCCCATCTCTAAACTGTTACATAATTTCATTCAAAATTATAGTTGATGGTGAAATTTGTATAATTTTGTATTGTCAAACCCGGAACGTCATTTCTTTTCATTAAATTCTCTGTTATTAGAAACTACCTTTCCGAATTTAAAAACTTCCAATATAATCTTACAGTTTAGTGACAACTAAGTAGGAATTTGAAGGTGACAGTAGCATACTAAGTTTTTGTCGATTTTATTTGATTCTCCATATAAATGAATGTGGCGTGGGCAAAGTGCCGTGGGAAAAATTTTTTCCTACGGCTTAGAGATACTTTGTAGTTTTGTAAATTGTGGGAAAATAACTTTTTTTCCATAGCAGTTGTAGAAAAAATATTTTGTTCTCCTTTTTAAGAATCCGTTATAAATAAATTTTTGTGAGCCCCTGGTATAAACTATATCTGGCAGAGCTTATTATCGATATCTTTTTACAAAGTTTTTTTTTATAAGATCAAAAATAATTTGAAAAATAAAACATGTAGTTCTCCCAAGTGTAAGGCTCGAATCGTGTTTCTTTAAATATTGTTTTTCCATAATTTACATAATTTATTTATTAACGTTAATCTTCAGTTGGTTTGATCAAAATTTCGTTTATACAGGGTGAGTTTTAAATACGGAACGCATCAATTGTTATATTTCCATACCTACCATACCCTTGCTTCAAATGTTTTCGACAAAAAAAATGTTTTCGACATAAAAAATGCTCAAAATTCGCCTAGAGGTTTTTTTTGACAAGAAATTGACTGCCACAGTTTGATATTGTATAAAATCATTTTTTCTTCTCCAAATGGAGTCATGAAATTTTCGGAAATCCACTTTTCGAAAATAAAGATGCCCATAACTCAACTCATATGATAGATAGCTCTATTTCGAGCACTCCGCCTTCAACGTCGTCATTTAGACATGATTTAGACCATAGATTTAGACTTCGTTTCTCGAGTTGTTGATGTTGCCACGGTAACTTTAAAACACGCGCATTTTTTAAAGTTCGATTTAAACACGCTGGGGCGTGCTTTAAATAGGTAAAATGGTTCACCAATAAAAAAAAATGTTTTCGATATAAAAATTGTTTCGTTTATACAGAGTGTTATTTCCAAAGGATCAGCCTGTTAATTTTTTTATTTTTGAGATCCTTTTAACATACTGAATATGCTTCCCAGAAGATGGATAGGAAGATCTCAAAATTGTAAAAACAGGTAGAGCTAGAAAAAATTAGTGGCTATTATTAAAAATGAATTTTTATACAGTTTCTATGTATAATCGTGTTAAACAGGTTTTAAATATTGCATGTGGGATATAGACGCGTAATCTGCTTAAATCGCCACAAATAGAATTATCCATAGTGACAATTCTTATCTTCTTATCGGTTTTGTTAAATCCCTTAATACGTAGTAAATTAATGAACATATTTTTATGACATTGTTAAAGATTTCAATACAATTGAGTGTCCTACAAAGCGATAATTTATTCTATACTTAATATTTCTTGAATAGTTTGTGTTTCATGATTTTGTAATATTGAAAAAGGATTAAATTAAATGAAACTATAATAATACAACTATCTGAATTTACTCTTTTCCATACAACAGCTGTAGCCTGATGATGGTAATTAATGTACCGAAACTAGTAGCAGCTTAATTGTCCTGTTGGTGGACAAAATTAAATTATTGTGGTTTGGATTTTGAGTTTTATTGAATCCTCTTGTTTGAACGACTATGTATGTTCTGTAACATTCGTCTAGCTTGAGATAGCCCCATCCTAGGCGGGGAAAAGGGGCGGGTCGACCTAAAAACTCACATCTGGTGAATTTCGAGTGTTCGCAGAGATGTCACGTTGCGACTGTAGCACCATACTCTATTAAGGGCCTACAAATTATTTTATAAATTTTGACATAGTCTCTCATTCGTGTATATTAGGCTTCTGAAATGTTGAGCTCAGGTTATCATTTTACATTTAATTCAATATACACATAGATTCAAAAGTTTTGTATCACTCTAAATCTCCGAAAAAAAAAT
Source organism: Galerucella calmariensis (assembly GCA_910591675.1). NCBI lineage: Eukaryota > Metazoa > Arthropoda > Insecta > Coleoptera > Chrysomelidae > Galerucella > Galerucella calmariensis. The sequence goes on along the minus strand of CAJUYG010001659.1, from coordinate 48,708 downwards.
GTGTTCATTATAAATGGATCAGAGATTAATCAAATAATTAGTTTCAATAAAAAAACGTGTATATTTGTCAAAAAATTTTATTATCCAATAATAAACTTGCTTTAAACATAAAAAGTATTCTTAGAAATTAAATAAATTGAATACAAATTGATTCTTTTTAAAGAAAAGGTTAAGTGAGAACCTGCATGAGAACTTTTAATGAAGAGTATTTCCACCTCTAGAATTTATGCAAGCTTGAAGTCGCCTGCCAATGCTGTTTACCAAATTATTGATATTCTGTTGAGGAATATTTCGCCATTTTCTTGGGCCGCATGAACAAGCTCTTGTACACTCCTGGGTGGATTTCTGCGTGCTGCCACTGCCCTGGCGAGCATGTCCCAAGCATGTTCTATGGGATTCAGGTCAGGAGATAGGGCAGGCCAGTTCAAACGATTGATCCCTTCAGTTTCAAGACACTCATTTACAGCTCTGGTCCGATGAGGTCGGGCGTTATCGTCCATAAAAACGAAGGAATTGCCAACAGCTGCGCGCCATAGTCTCACGTGAGGATGTAGAATCTCTCTGAGATACCTATCACCAGTCATCGTTCCCTCCACATGAATTAATTCTGTGCGATCATTTAACATGATACCAGCCCAAAACATAGCACTTCCTCCTCTGAAGGGCGGCACGGGGCGAGCATAGGCAAGCTGAGCAACTCTCGTTTGATCCCGCCACACACGTATTCGATGGCTATCTTGTACCAAACAAATCCTTGTCTCGTCGGAAAAAAACACCGAATTCCAAAATTCTTTAGGCAAGGCCGCGTGTTCTTGAGCCCACTAAAGTCGGCGAACTCTGTGCTCAGGTTGTAGTCTGGGCACTCTTATTGGTCGGCGACACCTCAAACCTGTCGCAAGTATTCGTCTTCGTAATGTCGAGATCGATACTTGAACTCCCAACGCATGTCTCATATCTCTTTGGAGTGCTGGTATCGCCATGGTCGGGTTTCTGCGGATAATTAAGGGGATATAGCGGTTCTGCCGCTGATTAGTAACACGCCTTCTACCGCTTCTAGGTCTATCACGAAGAGAATTGGTCTGGAGATACCGGTTCTATACACGAGACACATCACTTCGCCAAACGCCAAGTCTGTTTGCCACGAACCTTTGAGAATGACCTTCTTCAAATAAAGCCACTATTCTTGCACGGTCAATCTCATTTATGACTTGACGATTCATGTTTGCACTTAAAATCGTAAAAATCAAATGCCTTTTAAAATGATCGCACTAAAAATGTTATCTTGAAAAAAAACTGTAAACATCTGTATATTGCAAAAAATATGGAACATATTGAAATGGTAAACATTGATAAACAAGCCAACAAAAAATTGTTAGCGCAAAAAAATTCCTTCGCTTCCGAAGAAGGTGATACAAAACTTTTGAATCTATGTGTAGTTATTATCCTGCATCCTGTGCTTTAATATGATTAATTTGTCTTAGTGGAATTTATTGTGAATCTCCATCTTTTGGCACAAGATACTGCTTCATTAACAAAATGGGACTTCATTGCTGTACGAGAACCAAAATTACTAACTTTTTCCGACCCTTCTTAATATGGGAACCAAATAACTTGTACCCAAAATTACACCGGCTGTTTTTCCATATTAACTTTTTTGCAGAATCTGAATCTGGACCCAACGACAGTCTCCTAGTCCTAGAAACCAAATTCCAAAACGTCGGCCAAGTGGTTATTCAACAGGAAGAAGAAATCTCCAAATTGAACGCGCTATGTAGGACACTACAAATGGAACTGGATAAAAACATTGCTATACAAAAAACGTTGGTTCAACATCAACAAGATTTGGAATTGGAAAGTATGGAATTACAAGATTTCATGCAAGCTGAAAAGGTGACTCTACAAGACGCGTTGAAGGAATCCGAAGCGGAAAACAGGCGACAAAATTTAATTATACAAGCAAAGAAAAACGAAATAAATACAAAACAAGAAGAAATTAATAGATTGGTAAGTTTACTTGTCCGTCCAACCAAATATCAAGAGTTGATTAATTTTTTGTTGCAGACCAAACAAAGCGAACAAAGAAGGCAAGAAAATGTAAGTTTACAAGCGAGATTGGGAGTTTTGGAATCGAAAAGTAGAGAACTTCTTGTACATCAGGGAAGTTCGGTGTCCGGTGCGGCTGTAGCTTTGTCAGCTTTAATAGGAAGACTGGATGGACTCGTCGAAGAACTGGTAGTAGCTTACAGCATTTCTGATCAAGAACTAGAAGTAAGTACAGTATAGTTTGTTCATTAATTATAAATCGCTCGTTTTGGTTTCTGTCACATAATTAATAAAATTCATAGATCTTTAATAATATTATAAATATAGGGAATATTTATTAGCTGGTGAAGTAAACTCTAGTGTTCTAATACAGGGTGTTGTTTTCAAATGACACTTGGAACATTTGCATGTAGATACCTCTCGTAATATTGGACAAAATAATAGGAGGATTAAGGGGTCCAACATATTTACTTTTCGAAATACAGGGTGTTGAAGTTTTTAAAAATTAAATGTTTTAATTCGATAACTTTAAAATGGATGAATAAATTGATTTGACATTTGGCAGGTTGTTTTTAAATGTAAAAAGTCATATTTTGATGGAAAATTATTTTTCAATTTTTGATCCAGTGGTGTAGATTTCAAAGAATATGCTACTTATTTTTCAACGACCTTTCCAAATCTGTTATTATTTTTTATGAACGCTATTTGGTAAAAAAGTTAGCTCGCGTTTGACAGTGTATAAGATGATGAAGCTTTATCGCTTCATTGATGATTACAAAAAAAATATATCATCCTACGTAGATTAAAATTGAAATAACGCCCACATCCTTCATGTATAATCGATCCATCTTAGTCTATTAGATCCTATAATTGACAAATTTACAGTTATCAAGTATAAAGCTCTTGCCTAAAATGTCACCCACATTATATTTTAACAAGATGCTTAATTAGAAAGTTACCAGCTTCATTAATTAACCTCAAGATTAATGTAAATAACGTAACGGTATTTATAACTGAACGTTCCACATCAATACATACTTTAACCAATCAGATGATTCATTTTAACTTAAATAGATGAAAATTGTTTGTTTATTGATGAGTACGAGTAGGGGCTGGAACATCTGAGCAGATTATTATTGTATAGGGTTCTAAAAAAGGGGTATACACCAATAATTTGCTCATTGAATTTAAGGGAATTTAATATTGACAGGAAAAAAGGGTGAATTTATGTAAAATGATGATTATTCAGTACTCAGAATTTGATAAAGCAGGGCCGGACGTGCTTAATATAATATGGTAAAGCATCGGTTTGTTATTGATAGAAATAACTATTCTTGAAAGTAGCTTGTATATTATATCTTCATAATATTTTCACATACAATATACATTTATATTCAAACTCCAGCCAGGCTTCTGTATTATTGGTTTTCAAGTTATCAAACCCATTAATGAGCACAACGCAATCTTGCAGATATACCAACCCCTTCAACTTAGAAGTGTAATTCATTGTCTGCCGGGGCATATAGCCCGAGAAGTAGATGTTGCTTCTTAGTGGACGGTCTACTTTTTGAAGAATAATTTTCAAAAACTTTGTAAGACGTTATAATAGTCTTTGACGTCTATGGATAACATTGTTTTGGAAATTTTAAATTAATTTTATAATCATCCAACATGATTTTATGTAAGTAACACAAAAAGTTTGAATTTATTTTTCTCGAAAACGGTTCATGATATATATCGAGTTGACAGAAAAGAACGTAAATTATCTTGAATTTCCCAAATTCGGTGTGGGACACAAAAAATTTGGAAATAAGAATTTTTCAATAAAAATACCTGTTGGTCCCACCGACTGACACGCTTGTGATGGATCTGAAAAAAAATATTTACAGCAAACGATTGGTTAGTAACAGTTGATTGATTATACCAAGTTTGAATATTTTAAGTAACGGTATTTTTGAATAATTTGAAGAAAATTCATATGAGGACGTCTTCAAAGAACTGTAGCTCCCTTCGGAAGCATTTTCGTATTAAGGTAATTTGATCTAAATCGAATTAAAATCACCTCTAGTAATTGTAGTTTCCGTTTGTCAGGAGAGTTTCTGGACACCCTGTATTTATTTACATTGTTAATATTTGTACTAAGAATGGAACGTTTGAAAGCAATCTAAGAATCAATGTATCTGAGAAAAGGAATTTAAAATAATCTAGTGGGGAAGAAAGTGTATTTTTGAAAAACTCGAGATGGCTTGGTTTATACCGAGGGCAGTAAAAAGTGTTTATATTTTTGTTTGACCAGGTGGACACAGATGGTTTAACTTTCGTTTTCTTTTGCCCTTTTTTGGTCGTTCTTCTGAAGTCGACAATTCTGCTTCTTTCTCAACATTTTCTTCAGGCTCAGTTTCAACAATACTCTATTCTTCTTGATCTTATTCATTTTCTTCCAAATTTAAAACTGCTGTCGATCTCAAAATTTTGGCAGGAAGATGACTTACATTTTCTTCGGTTTCTGGTGGTTCAAAAAGTGAAAGAATTCCAATGTATACTTTGGCAAGTTTATCTGAAGCAGTGAAAGGAATGCAGTCGAAAACATTCGATATTGCCACGTTTAACTATGAAAAAGCTAAAGTACTGAGTATGTAGTGATAATAATTAGAAAAGGGACTTTTTATTATTAACAATATTATGAACAATATGATTAAACGTTAATTCTTGTGCTTGTTTCCTTGGATTTATTCTATTAACATTATTTTTTCAATTTATGAATATTAAAAGATGAGCACTTTTCCAAATTTGCTATGGCCTTCTTCAAGCTCTGGCAGCGTTGTACGTAAACCATAATTACCACACCTTCCGAATTACATAATTGGTGATTTTTATCGAAAGGCCTGACCAGCTATCTTCTTATTGGCAAGCGCGTGCGTGTGACCTTCCATCTCACTTCGTCAATTAACTGATATTGATTCATCCAGTGGCGTTGGTATTGTCATTGACCTTTGTATTTTCAAGTTTACTTGGTAAAATAGGTACCGTACGTTTATGACAGATATGCGCCATATTTCCTCCCCTCTTACCTATGCCGCGTAGCTTCAGATAATCTTGCCAAACTATATACTATGCGAATAGTTTTTAATAAATACGACATAACCTCAACAATACATCAGCTGTTGAAGTATAAATAGTAAGGCAGCTCAAGTTGCCAATGAGCATTAATAGATTAATTCTCTTGATAATGTCATGTAATATCATCAATATCAAAACTAAATATTATTTCATTAATAACCTTCATTTACTTTAATTATACGAGGGGCATTACAAGAGATATAAAGGTCATTTTAGATTAGACAATTTCTTGTGCAATATTTAGTTCAAGTTTTGAAACAATTCAAATTGTTAAGTCTAAAATTGAAAATTGTATTAAACACTGTCTACCCTGTCAAATTGTAAAAAATAGAACAGGTAACAATTTGATTTATTATTTGTGTTTCTGTTTCACAATGAAAATGTTATGTATTAAGATGGTTGAAAAATATGTCTTGGAATAAACGAGAGATTGAAATGTTAATTGAGGAATCTCAAAAAAATGCTTGTTTGTACAATGTAAAACACTCCTCCTGTGTTTTAAATTTAATATTCGCTTACTGCAATGAGCAGCCGTGCAAATTAATGAATATTTCAAATTTTCCGGTTCCATAACTAACGAAATTTTTGAAAAGGTTATATTTATTATATCATCGAATCAAATCACTGCACAGAATCTTGAACTAAATATTGTTCAATGAATTGGAGGTCTAAAATAGTACAGTTGGCCAATACTTCACACAAGAAATCTATTCCAAATATTCCAAAACTTGTACTAAATATTGCACGAAAAATTGTCTAATCTAAAATGACCTTAATATGGGGATATATTCCTAATGTTTCTATTTGGAAATTATTCATTTTGTCGGCGATCAAAGCATTTATTTTTTTTAAATGGAGGTTAAACAAACTTGAAGCTACTTATCGCTTTTACAAATTAAATATCCAATTAAAGTATTGTAAAACAACGATGGATAATAAACAATTTTAACGACTCCACGCTAGCCTTTTAATAAACAAAACATTCAAGATAAAAAAACTAATAAAATGGATAAATGTCAAGTTCAGACAGAAATAGAAAATAAATAAAAAAAACTATTCATCCTTATTTGGTCATCTTTGTCATGTTTTGCATTAAATTGATCAATTATAAGGCCGCAAGATCGATTTGTACGATTAATGTGTCTATAAAAATTGTCAGGAAAAGAAAAATCGTTTTTGGTTGATTGTTACTATGCTAAGGACAAAAAAAAATTATATTTAAGCAAATAGTACGTGTGGTTATTTCAACTAGAACATTTTCCCGAAAAGAAACAACTACTACTCTGGCTACATGTCGCATTAAAATTGCATTGAAGTCCGATTGTACAATCTGAGCTTAAGTTTTACATGTTTGACGTTTGGTTTAGGGTTAGTTACCCTCCAAAAACACATGCTTTTGAATATTTTGTAAAATTATCTGAAGGTTACATCATATACTATAAAACTTCCACTTTTATTTCTGTTATATAACAACCCATTACATATCATCGGAAATGAGCAAAAAAAATTCTGTTATGGAATCTTAGTTCTTATTTTCAACTCAGGTTCAAGGATGTACCGTCCAATTAAAACCATTCAATGGAACATTAATTTGTTACGATTTAATTCAAAGTTTTTATTATTAAATACAGGGTGTCCCGTAAATTGGAGTCATGATAGATCGTTAAGAAATACTTAAAATACCCAAATGCAACTTTTCTCTAACATTCTTACCGCCTCATTCCCGACCTCCTTTTCCATTTCCCTATCTGTATAAATTGCCACCTCCATCTCCACATGCTCAAGCCTGTGTAATCCAACGCTGACCTTGCTCCCCACTTCTTCAAACAGTCGACTCATCATATCAAACACCTTCCTCTCATCCCTACAATCATCCTCGATCCGACAGATCAACTCCTCCGCGTTCACCCTTGTACCTTTTCTTTCCGTAGTGCGTACCTCCTTAACCCACTCCATTTCCTCTCCTTTCTCTCCTAGCATCGGGTACTTATCCCTAAACATCCTCTGTATCCCCTTCTCCATTCCACTGTATTCCTTAGTCACTCATACCACTATTATCTTTTCATCTCCTAACATTGGATTTCCCACCTTCACCACTATTCCCTCCCTCTTTTCATCATCCCAGCCCTTATCTCTAATCTCCATCCATCCCAGTCTCTTTTCCCCTCCTCCCATCGTGTTTGCATTCTCTCCTCCCTACCTTCATCTCTCCTCAACCTCTCTAATTCCCTGACCCGCACCTCTGCCATCGACTTCTGTTCTTCCAGCCTTTTCACCCTTTTCTCCAGTCGCCTTACCATCTTCTTCAATCTCTCTACACTCTCCCTCTCTTCATCTTTCCCCCTCCTCACCTCCTCCCTTCCTTTCTCTTTATGTTTCCTCTTCTGCTCCTTATTCTCCAGAGGCGATACCTCTTCCCTTTTCACCCCAGTATCGCTCCACTAACTTGTCTCTCCCGCCTTATCAGGTGCTCGTTTCACCAGCCTCGATTTCCCAAAAATCCCATTTCTTTCTTTCTCTTCCTCCACTGCTTCCTGTTCCGCTTTTCTTGCATACTCCATACTACATCCCACGAGTAGCTAGGGAATTGAATGTCCACCACCACAGAGCCCCGCTTGTGGTAGTAAGGCTGGGTACTCCGGGAGGTCACCAGGTATCCCGGAGGCACCGTTACTGACTGACTTTCGCCTAGCCATACATCCATTGTCACGGTTGCTAACAACGTAGATTACGGATTGTTTTATCGAGGTTTACTCCTCTAGGCTTTTTAGTCACGGTTGCCTCCGGACGCAGTGGCCTCCGCTGCCTACAATCACACAACCTAGCTGCCTCCCCTATGCTGCTGGTTTTTCATCGATGTTAACTATTCTATTACCTCCTTTGATCCGCGAGCAACTATTTGGGTTCCCATACTGGAGCCTTATTTATTGCTTATCCCGAGGGTTGGTCGGTTGACCACCCACTCCCTCTAGAGCAGTGGTTCCCAACTCGCTCCGGGCCGCGGACCACTTTACTTGACATTAATAGTAGCACGGACCACCATTGATATATAATATATAATTTCAAAGGCAATAAAAAAAACATTAATAATAAGCAAATTGTTTATTTTTAGAACATTTTAGCAACAGTTACATTTTCATTAGAATACTAGTTGAAATGGAAATTAAATGTTTTCATTGCACATAAAATATTTCTTAGGAATTATTTTAGTGAGACTTCTGAGCTCGAATCTGTTTTACTAGTTCAGGAATTCTCGGTGAATGGTTCTTGCTCAGTGCTAGTCGCAGGTCGCTGCCCAAGCTCAGCCGGTTTCTTTGTTTATTTTTTATTAACAGCAAAGTTGAAAAACCTTGCTCGCACAGGTAGGTGGTTGAAAATAGCACAAGGTACCTAAGTGCTATTTTCCGGACGTATGGGTATGAAATGGCCTTTCGACACCACAGCTCTTCCAAATCTGTACCACTTTCAAATAATGTGTCCTTCAAATCATTGTCATTCTGCAGTTCAATCAACTCCTCTTGGATATCGTCGGGAACATCTGTGACTTTACAGCTGAAAGGATTTCGAATCATTTTTTTAATTATCTGTGTGTCTTTGTCGTACTCAGGAAAGTATCGTGAAAATTCTGCTTTAAGCGTTCCTAAATGTGTGAGGATGTTTGATAGAATTTTATCCACATGAGAAGAATAGCTCTTGTTGTCCGCCAGATGTTTCAAAGTCGGGAAGGATTGAAAGTTTTGCTCTTCAATCTTTTTCATCCACAGATCAAGTTTGCACAAAAACGCATGGAGTTTGTCCTCAAAAACAAAAATGTTACCAACACCCTTCAACTTGTCATTCCCTGATCCTTGAAGCTACAAGTTCAGTTGGTTCAAATGTCCAAAAACATCTACTAGGTACGCAAGTTGTACCTCAAAAGTTGGATCACACAAATCCTCCAAGAATCGCTGCATTTTTGTTTCAATAAAAAACACTTTCAACTCTTCTCTCAACTCCAGCATATTTCCCTTTGAAAGCCAACGCACCTCAGTATGAAAGAAAAGTGTTTCGTGTTCAGAGTCTAACATTGCACACAACTTCTTGAAAACACGACTGTTGAGTGAGCTTCTTTTGACTGGTCTACCTTATTCCGTCTACCTCCGCCGTATCGAACTTGTTAACTTATTTTTTTTTAAAATTACATTTTACTCAATAATTATTTATTTCTTCTAAGTCCCTCGCGGACCACTTTCAAGGCTCTCGCGGACCACCTTTGGTCCGCGGACCACCTGTTGGGAACCAATGCTCTAGAGAGACCCTATCAGCCATGGGGACGCGCCGTGGCCTATGGAGGCTTATATGAGAGATTAGGGGTGAATCACTTCCAGCCTCCCTCATCCAACCCTCCGAAGCACGGTTCTGCACCTTTTAACGCCCTTTATCTGACAAACTAAGAAGAAGAAGGTTAGAGAAAAGTTACATTTGATTGGCCAAGGTACTCATCAAAATGTAGCAGTGCACCAGGAAGGGGTGTCGGAACAAAATTTTAAAAGAGGGATATTTAAATTTGGTAGTTTGGATTATGTGTAGGTAAATTTTACTATCTGTCTTAAAATTGTTTATTATATAATTATTTCATTAAAAAACATTAAATAATACTTCATTCTTGTTATGAAATAATTATAATTAAACAATTTTAGAAAATACATCAAGGCAAAAAATCTGAAGGTTACGCTAATGAAATATCGAAAAAAAGAGTACAGAAAGGTAATATTTATTTGCATTTTTCGTTTCTCCTTAAATAATTAGTGTATAAAATATTTGAAAAGTTAGACGTACATACATAAAGAAACTAATCCTAACAAATTTTCGAATCTAATAAAAAACGTTTTCTTATCAGGAAACTCTTGTTTAAGAATCTCCGTAATTTTTACTAGTTTTCCGTGTGTGGATTTCGCTTTATGAAATTCGTACGCCAAATCCTGCTGTTTATAAATAACGTAAGGTTTCTGTTTCTTAACTATTTGTTTATACATCAAAGACTTCCGTTGATTCATAACCAACAATTCAAACTTCAACTCTCTATTGAGTTTCGTTTCATCCAAATCCGCTTTACGATCTAATATCTTTTTATCAATCGAGTTTAGCTGATCTTTGATATAGTCGATTTTTTTGCACATCTCTCGTTTTTTCATTTCTTGTACTTCTATTCTCTTTATAGTTGTTGACGTGTCGTTTTTTATTTGTCTTATTTGATTTTTTATATTGTCCAGTTTTTTCGTCAAGTGCATTCTGATTTTTTCGTTTGGATCTGTTTTCTGAAATAAATATTAACAGCATCAAGAGAGACATTAAGAGAGAAGAGTAATAGTGTTTGCTATTATAGTCAAATGCAGTCTTATCATGCGGATCATAAGATTCAACAAAGACATAACTCTCCGTTTTTGTTTTCTTTTATTGCGTTTAATCATAACTTCCAAATAATATCTGTAAGATGAATAAGACAGACTTATGCAATTTTGACGGGAGAAAACAGGATATGTATTCAGTTTTCAGCGATTCTAAAAAGTCTTTCACCAGTTTTTATTTAAATGTCAGCTATGTCACTTTGACTATTCAAAGTGACAATATGAATAATAAGAATAGTCCAGTAAATGAAGGCGAAAAATACCGTCAACATGGGCATCTGGTCAGCAACAATTTTTTTTTAATTTGCAGGTAATAGTAGGTACATTGAACCCCCAAAATGTCAGGTGCCTGAAATTTGTGGAAGGGTCGGAAAATGGCTTTAGAGATCCCGAAAATCCGTTTTCCGCCGATATCTCCCGAACTACGATCCCTATATAATTTTTGTTTAGACAAAAAATGAAGAACAGTTCATTACCTACAAAAGTTGTCCCACGATTTTTTTCGTTACACCAATATTTTTTGCAAAAATGGTGGTTGAAAAGTTCGCAGTTTTCTGAAACTTAAAAACAGACGTTTCTAGTCCTCGGGTAACCGTTGTAACGTCTTCAGTCCGAGCTTGATCTCAAATAAAACACACGGGCGTACTAGAATCCTCCTTTCTACAGGAATGAATAATATTTATCAAATCATTAGATGTCATTTCACCCACAACAATTTTAATGATCTTAATTAAAAAAATGAAACCTCACCGTGTGCTCCAAAAAAAAGAAGCTCAAGGATTTTCAATATTTTCCTGTTTTTTATCAATAAAAATTTCAAAATTTATTATTTAATAATAAGAATAAAATTAATAATGACTTGAATTTCACTTTTTACACTGGAATAGGTACTACTAATTTATTCTTGAAAAATCACGAAAGAGATAGTGTTTACATGTAAAATTGTCAGTTGTTGACAAACAATGCAGCAGAAAGCATCCACGTGTACACGCACTATAGCAGACGTCGTCGACCACACTATAGATGGGTGGCGTGGCGGCGTGCGAGAATAAAATGAGGCATCCATTACAACAAATTTAGAGACACATTTTTTTAATGCATCAAATAAAATACTTGATACATATATCAAAGGAAAGTTCAGAATGTGACCTTTTCATCGGGTATGATGCTTGACCGGGAAGAATTTTACTGTAAAGAGAAAAAACTCAGAATAATAGATGTCTTCCCTAACAAAACTGGAAATTTCCCCGATTTTCCTGAAAACTCAGGGGTCTGGGCCAAAAAAAATTATACCATCGGCAAGAGAATATTTTAACCTTTCTCCCAATATCAATTATAAGCGGGTTTGACAGTTGATCATCGAGAAATTCCCGATAAACCAGAGCGCTCGGGAAAACTCCAGAAATCCACAAAAATCGCCTCTCGGAAAACACATTATTCAAAAATTGTTTCGAAATAAATAAAGTACCCCCCAAAGAACCATTATCCAATAGGATTGGCTGAAATAACTCTTAATAAAAATAATATGAATAAATCCATGGAAACATTAAAAAATCTAGCAAAGACGAATTTTGGCCTGGTTTTCCAATGACCCAGGAGCACAAATTGAGTGGATAAAAACACGCCTTAGTAGCCACAGATCTCTTCTTTCACCCGCACTTTGATTCATTAAAAAATATTGATTTTCACGCGAGTTATTGAAAAATTAGTAATTTACTTGGGGACGTCAAGCCATCAGAGCGTGCTCTCTATAAGCCGGCCTAGAGCTCAATTTTGGGTCGGCGTTCGTGCCATTTATCTCGAAAACTATCTAATTTTTCGAAAAAATGCTAAGGATCATTTTTGTGGGTAAGGAACTGCTCTTTATTTTTCGCCTGAACAAAAATTCTCCAGTGGTCAAATCTCGGCAGATATCGCGGGAAAACGGATTTTCTGGAATTTCAGTCATTTTCCCACCCTTCCACAATGGTCAGGTACCTGACATTTTGGGAATTTAATGTGCCTACCATAACCTGCAATTAAAAAAAAAATTGCTCTTGCTGGACCAGTTGCCCATGTTGACACCTTCGTTTACTGGACTAGAAGCAATTTTCCGGTTATCTGCATCCTCAAGTAAAAAAAAATGGTACTTAATCTGATAGATTGTTTCTAGAATGAATGAAAAAGTGGAAATTCGTCAACCAGTATGTGCAGGAAACATCAACCATCATTATTTTCTCCGGGTATATTTGTAGTCTAACATTTTGGTAACCTCTGTGTCTTCTGATTTGATACATATGGTTAGTGACCTTTGAACCCGCACTTTTGACTATAGTGGTCGGGTGTTAAGATTTTCAGTGGCGGAGCATCACAATGTTATTGTTCCTGCTTTGTACAATAAAGTGTTCGCTAGTAATGATATAAAAAATAAAAATTTATTGATAAAAACACGAGAGGTAAACCACTGAGGAAAATATTGTACAAATTGGAGAAAATACATTGAAAGAACAGAAAATACTCTAAAAAATACTAGAATCATTAGAAAATACTCCTGAAAATACATGGAAAATACAGAAAATTTCTGTTAGAACATTTCTCAATCGCATATTTTTTTATGAAAATAGAACTCGAAATAGAAATATAGATTTTCTTAAAGAAAATACTTGTACAATACCTGAAACATGCAGAAAATAGTGTACAGATTTTTTATCAGTGATTTACCACTCGTAAAAGCACTAACCTTAGAACAACCTTTACTTTGAACGGCTTCCGAAGTAAAATAAATATGCTCTCTTCGAGATATACAGTGTTGCAGATCTTTCAGTAACTTGTCTTGAGCTTTTTTCAACTGTCCAAAAATAACTTCCATTTTATGTATTTCTAATCGCATAGAGGACAACTCACCCCCAAAACCTGTACACAGAAAAGCAAATAGTTAAAGTATTGAACGCAAAAATTTCAACTGCTTCACATTATTGAGCCATAACAACCCTTTTTCGACCAATACAGCCTCTGTTCTCAATTACCCCATAATTTAATGTAAATGTTACACAAATGAGTCATACACAATGGAACAATTGCTCCTTTTGTACACATATACGAAAATAAAATAAAACTAATTAACTTACAGATTGGATTCATTAACATAATCAATCACTATTTCCCGGGAGATTTCGACTATGCAAATATCATTTGGCATTGATTCGAAAATTTAAATGTTAGGGGTCGATATGTTTTCGATAAGGGACATAATATTGCATCTTTACTATACAATAAATTTGGCAGCACGTAAACTTTCAGTTACCTTTGGCTTCTTTCATGCCAGTTAACGTGTCCTTAGCCATTATATAATTTTTCTCCCATTCTAAAACCTCCCTGTTGATTTCTATAAGTTCTTTGCTAAATGTGAGTTTTTCTTCTTCAATATCCGCTATTTCGGCAGCAATTTGCAATAATAGCAATTCAGAGTCTTTCAATTGCACTTCATACTTTGTCTGAAAGAAAAATTGTTGAAAAATTCATTTTTCAAAAAAATATTAGACGGTCAACAACTGAGTGCAGCTTTCAAACTTTACAGAATCTATTAGGGCATTAAGCAAAAAATGAAATTCAGAAGGGGATTGGATATTAACAAAATTTTATATTATTGAAGTATTTTTTCACGAAATTATTATACAGAGTGGTTTAAATTCAAGTGACATAACAATTTTTCAAATAACCATGTAATAGTATATTACGTAACAAGAGTTTTAATGAACCCATTACGCACGAAATGAAAAAGTTTATAAATTTCATGAGTGCGTGATGGGATTACAACTCGTGTAACGTTCTATACTTTTTCTACGCCCATCTATTTTCTTCTGGGTGCTCATAATTTCATCTTTTTTACTACTAACAGACATATTCGTAGGTAAAGTTGAGAGAATGTTCGGATACTATATTTTGTTACAAAAATTTTTGACGTTTACAGACATGGGCGTAGAAAAAATTATTTAAACGAAGGCATTTAACAAAAGAATAGCTTTTTAAATGAAAAACAACTTACCTGTAGCAGTGTATTGCTTTGGTCAAGATCATTCTTTTTACTCTTTTTCTTAAAAATCGTATTACAAAGTATCATAGATTTATTAGAAAGCATATTAATGTTGTGTTTGACTTTTCCTTCGCGTTTTCTTATTTCTTCAATTTCGTCTGATATTCTTATATTTTTTTGTTCGAGTATCAAAAATTGTTTTTTTAATAAATTGACGTTTTGAATTTGATCTTGACGTTCAGCCGATATGGACAATATGGTGTTTTGTTCTCGTAACCAAATAATTTGTAGTTGTTTAACTGAACTCTGAACTTCTGCTATGGCTTTTTCTAATTCTGTTAATATAAATTCTTTTTTTGGACATATTTCTCCCCCATTTTTTTCTCTCATAACTTCCAGTTTATCATTTATCATTCCAAGGTATCTGTAACATACCGGTAGTTACGTAAAATATATACACTGCACGACAAAAACAATAAACCACCAAAATTTGCACAAAGATAGTACAAAGTATTAAGTAGAAATAAAATAAAAAACTCACTGTTCTTTCTTTCTATAACGATATTCGAATTTTTCTCTATTTGCTTTCAGTGTTTTCAATTCATTTTCAAGATTCATACACTGCTCTCGTAAATCGCTATTGAATTGTGTCATTCCTTCAGTTTTAACCTTGAGAAACGATGCCTCAGCTTTTAAAGAACTTTCTTTGTTTTCCAATTCGTTGAACCGAATTTGTGCCTACAAATATTCACACGTCAAGAAGGCACCGGGAATTAATGTAATTGTCAACATAATTAAAAAAATATCGAAAAAAAAATTGTCTTGATTTTGCATTTGAAATCTAAATTATTCAGACAATGCCAAACGCCAACAGAATTGGAGCACAACTAATGATACGCCTCTGTATTTGCAAGAGCTGTAGTGGCAGGTGACATTGAAAATGAGTTTGTGCGCATGGGGCTGGCTCGCCATCACTTTCGGCGCTTGCAGTATTTTTAATTTTTATTACCTCTATTCTTTTGGCTTTCATAAGTTCCATTGAGTTTTTCACTTTTTTACCGAATCTATTGTTAGTTATTTCACTTTGAACGAGCTTGAGTATTTCTTCTTCAATACCAGTCTTCTTTTTGTAAACGTTGTCGTATCTCTTAACCACGTGATCAAGAGCCAATTGCTTTTGTTGTACATCATCTTGCAAAAAAATATATGTGAGTTGAAATTGGAAAAAAAAAGAAAATATTTACCTTGTAAAACTTTCAAATCTTGTTCTGTTTGGTCCAAAACGGATTGAAGATTAAACATCTGATTCTCTAATATCGATTTCTTTTCTAGTTGCACTTCAAGATCGACTTTACTAATTTTTATTTCATTAAAAATACGTTTTTTTAATTGATTTAACGATTCATTTGAAAGCATTTCTTTTTTTACAAATTTGCCTGCTTGTTCGATTTCGGCTATCAAAGTCTTGTATTTTTCTTGTAATTTAGTCAAATCTTGCTGTATAACGTCTAAACCTTTATCTCTGTTACCTATGGCAACCACTACCGACTGCCAGGCATGCATAAGTCCTCTGTATTCCGACTGGAGAGCTGTTATAGTTGTATTTCCTAAAAATCAAGCGATTTTTAGAAATAAATGAACACCCCAAAAAAGTATTATCGTACGCCCATGATATAGAAATTTGAACAAATTAATGAATCCCTCACAAAAAATACATCGTACGTCTATGATTAAAGAGGATTTTTAGAAATAAATCAACCCCCTAAAAATGATATCGTACCCCCATGTTATAGAAATTTGAACAAATTAATGAATCCCTCATAAAAAATACATCGTACGTCCATGATGTATGGGGATTTTTAGGAATAAATCAACCTCCTAAAAATTTTATGGTACGCCCATGATATAGAAATTTTAACTAATTAATGAATCCCTCACAAAAAATACACCGTACGTCTATGATTAAAGAGGATTTTTAGAAATAAATCAACCCTCTAAAAATGTTATCGTACGCCCATGATATAGAAATTTGAACAAATTAATGAATCCCTCATAAAAAATACATCGTACGTCCATGATGAATGGGGATTTTTAGTAATAGATCAACCCCCTCAAAAATTTTATCGTACGTCTATGATGAAAATAAATTTTCACGAATAAATGATCCTCTTTTAATATCTTCACGATGCGTCTCTGGAAGATTGAGATATTCACAAACAACTTCGGTCCCCTATAAAAATATCAGGGTATGCCTATGATAGAAAACATGAAAATCGAGTTCTATGATTTTTGTTCACGCGTTTCCACTTGAAAAAAAAAAGCACGATACTGTATATATTTTGAAAAAAATTACCAGCGACAATATTTTCCTCTAAATATTCCAACTCTTTTTCAACCAAGCGAAATTGCAGTCGTAAAGTTTCCAATTCGCTTTCTTGTTTCCAAGTTTCCTCGCTCAACGTGTACAACATATAATCTTGTCTTGCTTTCTCTTTCACCAATTTATCTTTATCCAATCTAGTTTTTTCTGCTTTTCTCTTGTTTACACTGATGTGATTCTCGATTTCTTTCTCCGAATTCGATAGCTGTTTATTCAATAAAGTTATCGATTCTACTTCTCTAAGCAAATCTCTGTTGTTCCTTTCCGTTTGAAAGAGTTTGTTCTCGATGTTTTTCAGTTCTTTTTTGTTTTCTTCCAAGTCGTTTTGTTCTTTTTCCTGTACCGCTCTTGTCGTTTCTACGTTTTGAATAAGTGTTTCCAGCTCTTTCTGCTGCATGTATACTTTTTGTTGACACTCGTATGCTTGTACTCCCAACTAATAAAGAAAAAAAATTTCAATAAACACAACTCGAAACTATTTTTTTTTCTCCTTTGCCTTTCTTGCTACTAATGGTTTCTTACATCCCAGTATAAATAACTAATTATTTTACCTCTTCTACTTGTTCCTTTTTCTTTTGCGTTTCTGTTTCTATCTCAAAAACTTCGTCTTTCATGCGCTCTATTTGATTCAGAAGATGTTCTTTAAGTGCCTTTTGGAAATTCTCCAAAAGGTAGTGATCTGGATTCAGAACACTACTCGTAATTTCCATTTCTTCTTTTGCATCAGCTGCCATTTTAATATTCTCACAGCTGTGAAAAATTTACTCTTCGATTAATGTAGAAAATTGTAAATTGTGTATTTATTTGATCAATATCATGAAATTGACGTTGGTTGCTACGGTTACACATAAACTTAGTAGAAACCGAGAAGGATTAAGGAGGGTTTATGATTTATATAAAAACACAATAATGTATTACATTTCTTATCAGTATTTTTATTTTACAGGATGTGATATTCCATAATGAAGCCTACAAGAACAGTAGCAGTAGTCCAGAGTCAACTCCAGAAAAATCGAGAAAAATATTTTTCGATAAATCTCCTTCTCCCTCCAAAGGCTCCTCCTTCGTATCTGCTGTCATAAACGCCATTAAAAGTGCTGCTCAATCACCGTTTGCGCTTAGAGAAGTTAGCAAAGACACGCTATCGACTGACCACTCTAGGTAAAACATCCTGTTTATTTAACTTATTTCATTTTAATATTATTGTTAATTTTCAGCTCAAACGAAATGCTAGACTCTGAAACCGAGCCATGTTTAATGATGGAACACGTATTGGAAGACGTAGTTATTCCCGATGGACATTCTCACAATTTAGTATCTTCAGGCCACGGTAGCATGATGAGTTCCCGTCTAACGCACAGCGAAAGCCTCAAAGATATTCCTCAAAACCTTTTGAGCCGACAAATGTCCGAACCTACGTCTATGAGCTTTTACGGAAGTCTCAATACATCATACACCAGCGATTTAGTTTCGCTAAGCGAATTCTTCCCTTCCATTTCACTTGTCGATCAAGTTATTGATGTTGATAATCTTATTACAAGGTTTGTTTATAACTTTACCACCCTATATATTTTTTATTAGCAAGTTGCATCTGTCAGTAATATAGCAACTACATTTTGGACGTCAAATATCACAGTTTAATACTATTATAGCGCCTTGGAAGTTTTTGAAAATTACTTTTGAAAGAACAGAGACCGTTCACTAAGAAGCAATAACTACTTCACGCACTATGTGCCCCTACAGACATTGAATTACACTTCACACTACAATTTAAACGGGGTTAGGATCTCTGCACGATATAACCAATTATTTTCCGCCCCATCAGTACAAGGCAGATACATATATATCATCATCTTTGACGTCCATTGAAAACACGCTTTACTAAAATATGGCAATTTTGACAGGAAACTATAATTAAGTGACTACTAACTTTTTGTTTTAGATTGCTAAAGGTGATTAGAATTATTCAAATTGAGAATGAAGACTGTATGAACGAACTGCAAGAGCAGAGAGATAATCTATTGGAGCAAGTAGATAAGCAAAAGGAAACGAATAAAGTGGTTGTGAAGCAACTGAAAGATTGGGAAATTCTCGGGGCTAGACTGAAAACCGAGGTGAAGGAACTGATGGCACAAATGAGCAAGAAAAATACAGAGATAGATAATTTAAAAGTGGAATTGAATAAGCAAAGAGAAGAAGTTGAGGTGAGTATATTAAATGTTTTTTGAAAAAAGTTTTTATATATTTTTTAAAATTATTTTCAGAAATTAAATCAAGACGTTTGCGAATTATCGACAGCCTTATCGAAAGCTGAGATGGAAAACAAAGTAAAAGAGGAGGAAGTTAGTCAAGAGATTAAAAAATGGGAAAAAACTGGCGAAGCTCCTGCTCCAGATATATTAGGAAGGCTCATTACTACACAAAACGAGGTATTCTTTCCTAATATTTTATAATTTTGTTTCCGAAACATGTTTTTTTTTTCAATTTGTAGATCCCAATTCTCAAGGAACAATTGAGCGAGAAAGAGAAGCGACTGAAAGAATTAACACAGGAGTTTTTAGTTGGTAAACAAGTATTGTCCGAGAGTTTGAAGGATGCCATTAATGAATCTAAGAAACAATACGACGCTATCGATAATGCCTTGGAGGTAAGATATATTCTTCCTGAAAATACCTGTTGTTCTTTTAAACAATCAAATATTGATTATTGTCCGAATGGTATTTGACAAGACTAAATCAGTAACATGGTGACTACAGCTGTCAAGTTTTACTGCGGGTAAACTTAAAAAAACTACTGACAGGTGCTGTCATACGTTTTTCATCTATGTAATTCAAAATTGCACTTTTGTAATTGGTGGAAATTAAGACGAGAGAAACAGTCACCTATACCTTGTTTTTAAACTAAGAGGAGCGATTTGAATTTATGTTGGGATTTCTGCAGATAAGTGATTGGTTAAATTGCCGCCCGTTTCACACTTTCTTCATAGAACTGACAACGATATTTGTCAGTTTTGTGTTTCTATGACAATATTATAACCTCAATCTTTATTAGGTACATATTTTTCACGTTTGTTAAGTGCTATTTTTATTATTTATTCCGTTTGATAAACAAAATCTATGCTTGTTTTTTCTTGTTAATAATATAAATTAACAAGTGAAATTTTATTATAAATATTTCTACATCAAGTTTTACTCACATTACAGTACATTATTATGGTATTTCTCGATATCAAAACTTCTGTTGACTTCTAGTTTTTGCTCAAATGTGAATAGAGGATAATTTAAACATACAGTAGCTTTTTGTACATATTTATATCATCCAATTTGACATGAATTACTTATGATAACCTTACATTTTGTTCACAATAATGTGACATTTGGTCACAACTTTCGCCATGGCTTGTGGCCAATGATGATTCAAATTGTAGACTTGCATTGATGCCTCATTGGACACGACACCTGCGAGCAATATAATACATATGTCACATAATTGTCAATTAGTTCAAAAATTCTGAAGTCTACCCTTTCGGAACACTCCTTAAGGGCCCGTTATTGAAGGAAAATATGACCGTAAAAACATGGCTTACGTTTTTCATACAGTTAATTTTTATTAATAATTTTAGATGAGACATAAGGTGTTATATCGATTGCCAAACTGTTAAGGTAGTGTGCATCATAATTTATATGGGTTTCTTGTTAGTAATAAATTCAACAGACGTTGTCAAATATCCCAAATTTTGGGCAATGAAGATTGAAATGATATAAAGGTGACACATCCTTCATAACAGTATTTTATAGACAAATGTGTGACAATGCAGCGAAAATATTGTTATTTTATCAAGAACTGAATGAAATAAAAGCGGCATAATTAGCGCCGTAATTCAAATATGGTAGCCAAAAACTCTGTCTTATTTGGTTGAACCGATTTGGCATCAGAGGGAGCTGACTGAATCAGTATCATTCGAGTGATAGGTATATATCGAGAGGATAGTTTCCGATATGAGACTCTAATTTTCCAATCCAGTGTTGCCAGAACGGGTACAATTGTATCAGATTTCGTACTCTCGATAATCTAAATGTACACTGGTACAACGTGTGAAATGCAATAATATTGGCTTGTTAACTTTTAATAGCGAAAGTATTAGTTATACACGAACGACTTCAAAGCGTTTTTCATATAGAGTATAGACAATCAAAGATCTCGCATTATATCTTCTCTTTATAATAATAAATCACATTAAGCTAAGTTAGATGTTTAAAAGTGATTTCATTTATTTATATTGATTTATTCAATTGAATGTTATTTGTTTTTGTAGGTTTGAGTAAAATTAAAGGATTTGTCATGGTTTTTTAATATTTTCGGTATTTAGGCTAAGATCTGGTAAATAATTTAGGCAGTAGCTGGCAACAGTGTTCTTGTTTTCGTTCCAGTTTAGGATAGGATAGAGTTACCTGTGGTTTTAAAAACGTAAAACAAACATGACGTACACACGGAGGAAAAAAAAGCGTCATACAAAATTTATATACAGTGTGGAAACCACTTATGGAATAAAATTCTTTATGTCATTATTTTAGAAAATTATAAAATATGCCGAGACTCGTCAACTTTTGAATTGAGTTGTGCGTTATGTAAACATAAATGTAAATGTACAGGGTGACTCACGCAAGTATGCCATAGTCGGTGTTTTCTTTTTAATGAACCGATTCCAAAAAACTAAATAATGTATGGTCAATTATGGATTTTACAGGGTGAAATTTTAAAATTAATAATTTATTACACTTGAAATATTGGTACTTTTTAAAATTAGCTAAATATGGATTTATCAAAAATCTAAACTAACTAATTATTAGACGTATTTGTATATTAAACAAAACCTGCTACGCCCATGAATTTTATCATAAATACCTAAAAATTGCCTAAAAACGCCAATAATTAGACAAAATCGGTAAATAATGTGGATTGTTTTAAATCGGTAAATAATGTGGATTGTTTTCTATTTTGTCAGTTATTGATGTGTTGACAGTTTATACTGGAAAAGTAAAATCTTCCCCAATAAATGGATTTGACGAAGAGGTACTATTGAGTGGCCAGCTAGATCGCCAGACGTTACGCCGTTAGATTTTTTCCTGTGGGGTTTCTCAAGAGCAAAGTATATGCAACACAACCAACTAGCATTGTAGACCTCAAAGACAGGATAACTACAGAAATACGGAATATTTCACCTCAAACTTTAAACGAAGTTAAGGAGTTCTATAGGAGACTGTGCTATTGCCAACAACTAGGTGGAGAACATTTTGAGCATTTATTTTAATGTATTAAAATCAAATACATCAGGTATTTTATGTATGTGTTTGATAACTGTAAAAATAAAAATTTCACCCTGAACAATTCATAATTGACCATACATTATTCAGTTTGTTGGAATCGGTTCATTAAAAGGATTTCAAAAATATGCAAATATACAGGGTGTTTCATTAAAAAAACAACACCGACTATGGCATACTTACGTGAATCACCCTGTACACTTTTACATTTATGTTTACATAACGCACAACTCAATTCAAAAGTTGACGTATCTCGGCATTTTTTATAATTTTCTTAAATAATGACATAAAGAATTTTATTCCATAAGTGGTTTCCACACTGTATAAAAAATAATCGAAATAAGTCGGAAAAATAATAGAGATATAAATTTTATAATAAATAGGGTCACAACGTATCAACAACAAATCAGATAATAATTCACCCTCGTTGCCTCGTTACCTCTGGTTAACAGATAAGAAATGTAACTTAAATCGAAAACTATAACATCTCAATAAATATATCACTCGGTATTGTTTCGAATGATACAAACTGGCAGGGGAAGTGGGGATCAGTGAGGAGCGACACGTGATTATTTGTCCGGTACACGGTTGATCAAGTATTTATTCAAGATTATAATGGTAATCAACCATTGACCACTTATTTGGTCAACTAAATTACCAGTTCCGAGAATATATGATCCAAATTTTGGATAAAACCATATCCTCTCCCCATCTTGTGGTTTTCAGTGGAAGCTGAGGTTCATTATTTTACCGTAGTGGCTAATAACGGAGCCTTAATCTAATAACTTTTAGTGGTATAAGTGAGGTTTCTTAAAATGCTCCTCCTAGTTTAAAAACAAGGTATATTGTTGAAATTATTACTGGTAAATTTTCACAACAAAAACATGAGTGAAACCGAGAAAAAAAATTAACCAGAAATTAATTTAAACACGTGGGGTATTCGGTAAGAAAATTTCACCTCTTCGTCGATTAATTAATTCAAAAATAAAACTTACTAAGATAGTTGTCGAACAGATGAAGTAACGTCAAACCGTAAATGAGCTAAAAAGACAAAAAATATTCTGTTAATTTGACAGTAATGAAGTTAGTTCCAGAAAATACGGTCAAGTTCAAAACCAGTGTGTAGAATTAGTTTTGTGAATTTTGCGCAAGAAGGAATTTAGTATTAATGATTGTTCGACTGCATTGCTTTCACTAAAATCAGTCAGCCTTCACTAAGAAACTCAACCTCTAAACCATTAAACTTCTTGGGAGCAAGGTTGAATCGAGACAAGAAGTCAAGTATCTAGGTTTGACTAGACATTAAACTCCTGTGGAACAAACACGAAAAGGAGATCACAAAGTAAAAATGGCTCTAATTGTGTGCAGGAATCTGGCAGGGAGAAATTGGGGTTGTAACCCAAAAATCCTGAGCTGGAAAACCTCTACAAAATTCCAAGTCTAGCCTATGATATACATTACAGGAACAATGAGAACTTGCCCAACAGCAGCCATGGCGCAGTGACTCTTAACCTTATGGTATAAAGAACCAGACTAAGTAGAGATGGAATTATTAAAAACCCATTTTTTGTTTTGTCATTTTTTTGGTGCTTCTGAATATTCCAGAACACACTGGAATAGAGTGAAATGAAATAGCAGATGAACTAGCAAAGAGGGGCACTGAAACACCCTTTTAAGGGCCGGAACCTTTTTGCGTTATCACCTGTTGAGATCAAATGAATGCATAAGTTACAGAAAAAAAAGAGCACTAACATTTTTATCAGAGATCCTTCGGGACTGAAAAAGTTAAAGATAATGTAGGAACAAGAATGTAGATTCTGTAGCATGGAAATAGAACCTCTATCAATATAGTTTTCAGAATCATAGGGAACAATACCTAAGAGATTATTGGATAGAAGAGGGACATTTACTCAAGTTAAAGTCTGTAGATATCCTAAAATTCCTCCGAGATCTAAAGGAGCTACTAGTCTCTGAGCCTTTCCTCAGGAAATAAGTAGAAGGTCTCAGTGAATGTCCCTCACAAAATCAGTTCGAATTTGTTTACCTCAATTGATTTTTTGTTCTAGGTGTTACATAGTATACAAACTGTCGTTCAACAATGCGCACCTCTATCTCAACTGCAACGAGATTTGGAAGAAATAAATTTTCAAAGTGCATCTGCGGATTTCAACGCTAACGCTGCTCTTCTACAAGCGGTTGCTAGCATAGAAATTACGCCAACGATTAACACAACTGCCTAAAAAGGACTTTTGTCTCCTTTGAAAAAAAAAACGAGTTTTCAATTAGGTCAGATAATTTTGATAATATATATGAGAAGAATTAAAACTGCATACAAAAAATTCCCGAAAGGCTACCGGGAGAAGTTAATTTTCTAAAAATATATTTCAAGTGTTTGTCTATGGAAATCCAGAAATACTATTAACATAAAGTTGTCTCGTATCTAGTTGAAAATATAGAATCCGACCTAAAATTCACAAAATATGGTTGTGGTTAGCAAAACTCTGTTTTTAGCTAGTAAATCTCTTTTTTTAAGTTACCCAACTTTGACTTTCCTGAGCCGTGGACAAAGAACTCAATAATGTCCTCCAAATCAAAATTCTCACATTCTTTCAATCGTTGTTAGGATATCTTCTGTAAGTCTTCACCTTCTCGAAAAAATCTAACACTTTCCAAAACTTACCTCAAAGTTTGTGACTTAAAAAGACATTTTTGTTAGGAATGCGCTTTTTATTAATCATTTCATTATGACTCTTATATATTTGGCAAAAATCAAAACCCATTCTCTTTCCTTTAAATTAGTAATTGATATATAGATGTTGAAAATTGTTAGGATTTTTCTCCCACCGTTAATTAAAATATGAAAAGTTTGATGTAGATGTAAGACCGAGTGTTTTAATAAATCCAATTATTGGACTTTACCCAGTAATATTGAATAAAAGGCTGAATTATGCCATTTTAGAGTGAGTTTTATGAGTGTGGTTTTAGGTTTATTTTTAAGAATAATTCTCATACTATAGTTCAAATTTTTCAACATACTTTCTTAACAGGTTAAGCGCCATAGCGGACACCGGTGTCCGATACGAGACAGTCTTGTCAGGCCATGGCGGACACGGGTGACCGCCCGATTTAAAAATTTTTATCGGTTCTGGCCAGGCCAAGCGGATACGCTCCCATCCACTTTAGCATGGTAACGTGTCCGCCCTGGCCCTGCACTACTAAACGCTGATTTCAGGATATTTGTAGCAACCTAAAATGATGAGTATAAAATAATAAAAACACTTGGCGCTTAACCTGTTGAATGTTCTTTTTTATTCTTCTACCCATTTATCTCGCATTTTTTATTTGAAATTCCAATTACCAAAATTCTTTCATTTTAAACTTACCATTTTCATAAAATCCACTCGTGTTTGTTAAAAACGTCCAAAAAGAATTCGTAAATATGTGTGAAACGTAGAATGGATGTTCGAAAATAATAGTAATGATGATGTTTTACCGTAATTTTTTTAATAGCAGCAGGCTTCGCAAAGTTGTATTATTTTAAGAATAATTTGTTTTAAAATTACTTTATACGCTTTATATCAAGAAAATATACATCGGGTAATTAATTAATCAAGACTCATCGATGAATATAAAATACAACAGAACACAATCAGGAGTCGCATAAGTGTTCCAAGACGAAAAATAGTGTACTAACACCAGGAAGCACTAAATGGAACTTTATCCGTTAGTTCCAACTGGCGTTCAATGTCCGGATTCCGGAGTAAGGAAGTACAACTTCTCGAAAGAACAGACAGCAATGACAAAGAACTGCTTAATGAGCAAAGAAGTAATTGTCAAATCAACAATGTTGACATTAGGTGCATCATTTTTGACTCAGATCTCAGTTAATATCAGTTCACATCGACGTGAGCTGAGATTTTTCCTCATCCTTCACCGATTTGTGATTTGTTTGTGTTTTAAACAACATAATCCAATTTTCTTTGGTTTTGAGTGAATGTTATCTATGTTATTATGGAAAGAATAAAATCGCAATAAGATCATGCGTTTCTTGTTCTTTTTGGTGCTTATTCACATCACTTTATGTCAGATGACATTAACTGAAGTGAGCTGAGATCTCAGTTAAAAAGAACGCCCCTGATATTCACATATCAGTTCCGCCAATCATAGGACCAAGCAAAGAAATCGAAATTATGAATCGTCACGCCTGTTCAGTTGATACAGATTTGATTTTGTACTGTACGAAAAATAAACTATGAGAAGCAGTGAAGAAATATGGAGCAGTTTATAAAAACAGTAGATGGCGGAAACAGTACCATAAGAAACCTTAAATTTTTTTATTTTCTAACTATATTTTGATGTCCGACGTATATTTTTTTTGATCTTTTTGAAAAAATATCACCAAAAATACCATTATTTGATTTTAAACTTCACACTTGTGCACTAGCCATATTTGATGAACAAATTATTATATGGAAAATAGCAAAAATAAAAGTGAAATAATGGTAAAATTTTTATTAGTAATAAATACTAAATTTTTTGGATTTTTTGTTTTGTCATTTTGTTTTTTTGTTGCTTCTGACAAAATTCATATTTTTAGAATGTATTATATTGCCATTATAATTGTAAATACATTTATTTATTATTAATTGATTGTTTAAATTTCATACCTTCAATCCCCCTAATAAATACCTCGTGTTTCATAACATTTATTTATTATAAATTGATTGTGTTTAAATTTCATACCTTTAACCCTTCTAATATTTGTATACAGATTTTTTACAATCATGTCGCGATATTTAACCTTGATTATCTTTCAATCGATACCACTGGGATAGTAATTGTAGAAACTAGTATATTGTGCAACAAGCGGGGAAAAGTACTTTCCCCGCATGTTGCACACTATACTTTTTCTACAACTGCACAAACTGTGACCAAAGTGTAGACGCCTTTAATTTTTTCGACAACTTTTTTATTAATACCAAAAGTACACTTTCCGAAAAAGAGCAGAATAATTGGGAATCACCTAGTCGACTGATTCAAAACCAATTTCATTTGTAATGAACAAAATAGTTGAAAAGTCCCATTTATGGAACAAATTTTCGTCAACCCAAGCCAAAATAAAGGAAGCACCTCAAGCGTAGCAAGAAAAATATCAGTTACCAAGTGATATTGGAGCGATTGATTGTACGAATACATCAACAGAAAGGGATTAACGACTATCTGCAGGCAACATGTAACTATGCATCAGCTTCCTGGTGTAGTAACTGCTGGATGATGATGATGGTTATGGCTTAGAACCGTGGCTAATGACTCCGTTTAAAAACCCTAATAACGCATTGGAAAGAGCTTACAACATACTGTTTAAGAAAGAAAGGGTTTCAATTTTTTTATTGCCACTTTGTTTTTGTCAACCTTATTTCTTAGTCTCGTTTTCATGCTGTTTACTTTCTTCATTAGTTGCGAAACGGTTAATGGTTTTTCCATTTTTCGTTCTATTTCTGTGGCTGCATGTTTTAAGGCATCGTTTTTTTTTTATATTTTTTTATGTGGAATTTTTGATTTGGTGAGTATTTCAGGTCTTTCTTGCAATTGCATTGCTACTATCATATTGACACCTTTTTCTTCGTAATTCCCCTCGTCTGAAGATATTTTAATTACACTTACAATTAAAACATGGTCAAATCAATGCAGACGCAACTCGACTGTTCGCGAGTTTCGACAGGAATGACGAAGCAATAGTTCTCGAGTATAAGCAAATCATTATTCACATCCGCTCGAGTGGATCCTTATATTCCAGGCTCTTGCTTTTTTTTCCATTTTGGGAGCCGTTCAGATGCCGGGAGCATTGCAGCCTATTGGCTTATTGTACTCTGCTCCCATATTTAGTCCACCCATCCAGTTATCCCCGTACCTTCGAGTAGACGGTATAGGTCCATTGGATGTGTGCCATATACTTCAGGTGGCACATTGGCCTCTCCGAAGATTGCCCGTCTCCTCGAGTGCAGTGCCTCACAGTCAGACAAGATATGGGTCACGGTCTCGATCTCCATGCCACATAGTCTGCAGCTGAGGTCCCCGTTATATAACCCTATTTTATGCAGGTGATCTTTTAACGGGGTATGACCCGTTAGATAACCTGTAATAATTCTTAGCTTATTCCTGCTGATATTCAGTAGGTTTTTGGCCCGTTTTGCACATGTGTCACCTATGAAGGTTTTGCTGTGTACCTGTTTCGGAGTGTTCCTCCAATGAAGTCTATGTTGGCTTTGTACCCATTTTTGTATTTGCGCTCGGACTACCTTTTTTGTGGTCCCAAGAGCTGGTTCTGGTCCAACATATGCATATGCTGAACCTCTTTTTGCGAGTTCATCAGCTTGTTCATTTCCAGAAATACCATTATGTCCCGGCACCCACACCAATCTTACTTTAATGTGGTCTGCTAGTTCATTTAGTTCTTTCTGACATTCTTCTACTAGTCTGGATGTTACCTTGCGGCTATTTAAAGCCGCAAGGACTGCCTGGCTATCAGTTAGTATGTTTATCCTATGAGTGTCAGTCCTATATTTGTTAATTCTGACACATTCTAGGATGGCATAGATCTCTGCCTGAAATACAGAGGTATGTTTGCCTAGTGAGAAAGAGCCTTTTGTGTTTCTCTTTTCACTGTACACTCCTGCTCCTGTTCCTTCCCCTGTCTGTGATCCGTCTGTGTACCAGGTCTCTCCTCGGGGAAATTTCAGTCTGCTTGGGTCTTGCCAGTCCTTTCTGTGTGGTATTTCTACCTCATATTTAGGGCTTGGGAGAAGTTTAGTGGCCATATAGTCTGTTTTCATATCTAAAATGGCTTCACTTATGATGTCTTTAACAGATGTGTGTCCTGATCTAACTATTTTGTTGCTCAGATTATCTTGCTGCCTAAATAGTCCCATCCTTGCTTCCCCCATTATCACGAGGTGTAGTGGAGGAAGGTCGAATAAGGCTTCTAGTGCTGCCGTTGGCGTGCTTCTCATGCATCCTGCAATGCTGAGACATGCAAGTCTTTGCACCTTGCCTAGTCTCATCATTGCATTCTTTTGTGTCGTCTTTGTCCACCAGACCAAAGACGCATATGTTATTATGGGTTTAACCACTACACTGTATACCCAGTGTATCATTCGCGGACTCAACCCCCATGTTTTCCCACAAGTTCGTTTTGCCATCATTAGTGTGATTTCTGATCTTGCTGCAACTTTTTCCAATTGTTTGGACCATGTTAATCTCGAGTCAATAATCACCCCGAGATATTTAACATCCATAACCATTGGAATTTCCGTACCTTGAAGGTATAGTGGTCCCAAACCTGCCAAGTCCCTTCTCTTGGTGTAGGGTACTAAGTTTGAATTGGTGGGACTTATATTTAAACCCACCTCTGTCGTCCATTTCGTTACTATGTTCAGAGCCTGTTGCATGCGCTCTCTGACCGTAGTACTGAATTTGCCTTGTGATATGATGACTAGATCGTCCGCATATCCTAAGACAGTATGGTGTTCCTTTTTGAGTCTCCTTATCAGTCCGTCCATTACAAGGTTCCATATTAGAGGAGACAGTACTCCTCCTTGAGGACATCCCCTTGAAACTCGGGCTGACAATGTTGTGCCCATCAAGGTTGAGAATATAGTTCGGTCTTTCAGCATGCAGTCTATCCATCTGCAGCTTGTTTCGTCAATTTGCTTTTGACGAATTGCCCTAGTGATTACTTTGTGGGAGGTGTTGTCAAAGGCACCCTCTATATCAAGGAAGGCTGCTAATAATACTTCCTTATTTTCGAGAGCGTACTCTATTCCTTGTACTAGGTGATGGAGTGCTGTCTCTGTGGATACTCCTGGTCTGTATGCATATTAATCCAGGTCGATCGGTCTTTCTACCAACGATCCTCCTCTAATGTGCATGTCCACCAGTTTTTCCAATGTCTTCAGTACAAATGACATCAGACTTATGGGTCTCAGGGATTTCGCTTTATTGTCACCTGTTTTACCAGGTTTAGGAATAAAGACCACCCTAACATTTCTCCAGACCTTTGGTATGTACCCTAGTCCCATACTCGCTCTAAGGATCGTACACAGTCTGCTGAGGCTCTTGCTTGCTTTGCATTCTTTTTATTCATACGGCCCCATATTTCTCATAGCATGAGCAAAATTTGGTTTTGAAATTGTAAGCTATGAGAAATACGTCACTTTTCATAGCAGTTGTAGAAAAAGATCATTTTCGTGCAACCGGACGCAAAACAAGCATTTTGCAGCCGCAAAATGATATTTTGCGGCAGTTACCCAGAGAATGATATTTTGCGGCCGTTACCCAGAGTGACGGCCGACAAAAATTTTTACGGCCGTTCCCATAGTGCCTGCCGGCAAACTGAACGCCACTACAGCATTTGATATTTCTGAAATATAACACTAACAATGTATTTCGAACCAAAAACTAACTGTCTTTTCTAAAGAGACATAATGTTTATTGAAATTATGTAATTTTCACGGTTGCACGAAAAATATTGTGTATACTATGGCCGCGAAATGTTTTCGCGACTTCGAGATTATCTTGCCTCGGCCGGAGCGGCCTCGGCGATAATCTCTCTCTCTCTCTCGGAACGCGAAAAAGCATTTTGCGGCCTTAGTATACAAATAACTATTTCACCACTCTGTATGGTATTTCAACCCGAACGTTTGCGAAAAACCAAAATAAACTCTTCTGTGCCACAGGTACTAATATGTAGTGGAAGAAATAAAAAGCCAGTTTTTCTGAGAAATTTTTTAATTAAGATAAAGCACATAAAAATAATTGTATAGAAAAAAAAATCATCAAACTATTAACTTACTCTTACACCTATTTCACAGATAATACAGCGTGTCCCATTTAATTTTGTTTATTATAACTTAAAATATTTAAAATATTACAAACTACTTCCTATTCAAGGTAATCCTTCCAAGGAAAAAATTCTCTCAATTACAAAAAATAATATGATTCTGACCACAATCAAACATAAATTTTTTTTGTACACCCGCTGTATGCAATTCCAATCAAAATTATATGGTCAATTTCGCAGTATAGTTTTAATTATTTCTATGATCGAATTTGACAATATCATTTTTCAATGTACAGAGTGTACGAAAAAAATAAACAAATCTTCAAATTCTCCGACGAAAAAATTTCCCTTGAAAGTTTTTTGATTTCACATTAAATGCTTTTGGCAGGAAAATTCTATTTTTATCAGTTCTTAGGCATCCAACATAAAATCATTTTTTATTCGAACACTCTGTATATGTACTGAATTTTGTGGTCCATTTCGGCGGTCTAATATACAGAGCGTTCGATATTCAATTAATAAGTTTTAAATATCAGGATATTTAAAGAAAACTAAAAGAGAAACTTCCAGTTGCCTAATTCAAGTATATAATAAAATTTTTTACACCAAAACCAGAGTTAAAAATCACATTATATGCGGAACGCAATATAAATGGGACAAGCTGTAATAAAATTATTAATTAATTAGATAAATACAGTCGGTGATAATCATTGGCCCCGAAAGCGCAATTGCACTTCGGACATTTCCTCTGCCTCGTTTCGTACCTCGTTTTGAGACAATCGTAACAAAAAACGTGAAAACATTTCGATAATACAGCATCTTTCCTTTTAACTTTGCACGAAGGACACGTAAGAGTTTCTTTATATTCCCGAATTTCCTCCATCATAACTTCATCTAGAGTCGTTCCCGCCAATTCCATCTTCTTCATTCTTTCCGCTTTGCGTTTCAATTGAGCTATTTCTTCTTGCAAACGTTTCGTTTTGTAAGCTTCCGCTTCTAAGGAACTAGTTTTTTCAGCTACTACCTGTTGGGCTTCTTTCATTTGAGAATGGTATTTTTCTGGAAATAAAAAAAAATATTAAAACTAAACGCGTACACTTACCACAAACAAAACTCACCTAAATGCAGTTTTAGATCGGCGGCTGACTGCGCAGACTCGATCGCTTTTCTTTTATGCATTTCCATGGCTTGTTGTCGTAACGACAACTCCTTTTCTACTGTCGCCAAAGTGTTTTGAAGAATCCTCTCTTTTTCTTCCAATTTTCTTACGACTATGTTCGCGGCGTCTACTTGCGTGGTCATCGTACCGACTTGTTCTTTTAATACGTCTTTCTCTTCTCGCGCTAACTTGTGGAGTTGATTCGATTTTATTCGTTCAGACATTAATTTAAAGTTGGCATCATCTTTTTCTCGAAGTTGTTGTATCAATCGCGAGTTTTGTTCCTATAAAACATCAAATACATTAGTTAGGTTAGGTGTTGATGTAAAAAAAAGAAAACTACAATCAATGTTGGTCTCATACCAACTATATATACCTCGAGATACATTGTTTACAACTGTTATAAACAATGACATTAAAGCCATTTCTTTTGCTTGAATACTGGTACTGCTGTTCACAAAAATTACCTAAAACTAAAAATATTTAATACCTGCATATCTTCGAAAGCCTGTCCCGTAACTTCCATTTCATTCAACAAAGCCTCTTCTTCCAGAGATCCAACAAAAGGTCTTTGATGGGAGTTATGCCCTCCCCAATTTCCGTCCATAGGCTTTTGATTGGCAACTTGTTTTTGTAATTCATATTTCTGTTCTTCTAATTGTTTTATTTTTTTCAAAGCCTCGTCTTCTGCTAATTTTCTCTTGTCGTCCCTCTTGTTATCCTACGGATTGTACATAATTTGTTCGACATTTCTTTGGTTGAATGAAAAACAAACAATATAATGATTGATGTTAATATTTATAGGAGTAACAACCTGCATTTTTTTCAGAGTTTGTCTGAGCTCCTCCAAATCAGTCCGTAGCTTCTTTTCAGCTGCCATCAATTGCACTTTGTCCCTTTGTTCTTTACTAACGCCTTTATACATATCGAGCAGTAACTTCATTTCTTTTTGTTCATTTAGAGCTTTTCTAAAAAATATAAACATTCCTTTTCCAAAATTTCATAAAACAACAATTCTAATGCACTTACTTCAATTGGTTCTTTAGATCTCTCACTAATTCTGTTTCAACGATTTTGGCTTCTTTCACCTTCATAGCTTCCCTATGATCTTTTTCATTTTTGGGAACAACCTCTTTTTTTATTGAATTTTTATCTTGTTTTATATTTCCTTCTTTTTTTATTCCTGGTGAATCGCTCGATCCGGAAGCTTGATCTTTATTACCTTCACCATCTTCTGTTTGCTGCAAAATAATTTAAAAAAAAGATTTTTCAACAGTCAAAAACCCTCGATCTAACAAATACCTCTGTATCATCCTCTTCTTTTTTTATGGTAACATTAGGTTCATCTTTAATTTGGGATCCCTCGCTACTCGACAAATCTTCTTCCTTAATTTCTTCCTTTTTAATGCCCTCTTTAGAATCTTGACCAGAACCTTGAACTTGGGTTAATTTTTGCTGTAAATCGTCTATTTCTTTTTTAAGTTTTGGTAGTTCCGCATTGGCTTCTTTATATTTTCGCTTATACCTTGAATAATAATATCACATTATAATGAAATCGGAACAGAGATGCTATTTATTGATTTTGGACAAGCCTTTGATTCAATAAATAGACAACAACTAATGAGAGCACTTCAAACTATAGAGATAAACAAAAAACTGAGAAAATTAATCTGGATTACTATGAAACAATCAACAGTTAGGGTAAAAACACAAAAAGGTGAAACGGACATATTTGAGATTAACAAAGGAGTTCGACAAGGATTCTCTGTCAACAACTCTATTTAATCTGTCGCTGGAATATGTAATCAGAAACGTAGACAAAGGAAACCTAAGGACAAGGGGTGGACAATTGATAGCTTATGCGGATGATTTAGTCTTGGTAGCAAAAAACAGAGAAATTATGAAAAAAATGTTTCAAGAAACATTTGTGGAAGAAGGTAAAAAAATGGGCCTTAAAATAAATGAAACAAAAATAATGACTGTGAACAAACACCTAATGAACAATAATAATAGCATCGGTGACTTCAAATTTGAAGAAGTTGATAAAATAAAATATTTAGGAGTTACAATAACCAACAATAGGGATGGAGAAATGGAAATTAAGGAGAAAATAATGGCAGCAAACAGAGTCATCCAGGCAAATAAAAATGTATTAAGAAGTAAATTTCTAGGCAAAAACACCAAAATGACAGTTTATAAAACAATATTAAGACCAACAATAACGTATGGAGCTGAAGTTATGATAATGACAAAGAAACAACAAGACCTGAAAATTTTTGAACGAAAAATACTAAGAGTCATATTGGGACCCAAGAAAATAACTCAAAATGAATATAGGAAAAGAAGAAATGAAGAACTGAAAAAAGACATCCACAGGGACATCATAAGTGTAATAAAAGAGCAAAGGTTAAAATGGTTGGGACATGTGTGGAGAGCAGGCCCAAACAGCACAATTTATGCGATGACTGAGTGGAAGCCAAGTGGCAAAAGAAAAAGAGGGAGGCCAAAATCAACTTGGCTACAGGAGGTTGAAGATGACATAAACTGTCTCGGTATCTGAAACTGGAAGGCGAAAGCAACCGACAGGAAACAGTGGTGGAACATAATTAAACTGATTTAAAAACTTGGAAATGGGGCCCGATCCTCTCCAAAAAATCTGGATCTAAAAAGCCACCCCCTCGACTAAACCCCTCTTGGGGTACATAGTCACTATATATATAATTAGTAACAAAATTATGTATTTAAAACCGTCACTAAAATAATAAAACTGTTAAAAATAAAAATTTAAACAATTTAGCTACTATACTTTCACATTATTGATATATTTAAATAATTATTTCAAAAGTACTAAACAAAATATTAATATTCCAAAACGATTTCAATGATTTCAAAACTAAATTTCTTCTAGATGTCCAAAATATTGAAAACAACACATGATGGATTAAAAAAATATCAAAATAAAATAAATATACCATTTTAAGTGATATTTTTAATAGTGAAATAATGAAAATACAAACTTTTTAATAATAGGCACGATTCGGAACATTCGGAAATCAATCAGTAACAATTATTACATCAGATAATACACAGTAAACAAACTACAATACAAATAGAACATGATACGAAATTTCTTGCAACCAAAAGTAGTCACAAAAACTGGTTCAGATAATAAAAACAAGTTTAAATGTTATCTGTCAATGAAGAAGGTTAAATGAATTATATTTGTGATACAGTACACTTCTTACAGCTAATGAACGAATATACTGGGTGATTCATAAGTTATGAAAAAAATTGAGAAATTGAACAATTTCTATGAAAAACAATTTAAAATATATATAATTGTTTAAGGTACCTCAATATAAAATTTATTCACTAACCTGTGAACTTCTCCCTTCAATTGCTGGGTATTATTTTGCAATGAAGTAATCAAATGCCGCATTTCTCTGTTAATAGGACCTGTCTGTTCATTTGCAGCCAAATTTTGCTCAAATTCAATCCTCAACATCTCATATTCTTTTCTTAATTGAGCCAAAAAGTCTTCTAGTTGCATAACTTCTTGTCGTAGTTTTTTCTGGGCAATCAGTTCTTCACCCTAAATAGACATTTTAATAGAAATATCTTTTTATGAAATTGGTTATTAAAGCTTACTTCCATCATCTCAATGTTTCGTAAATGCGCATTTTTGCTGCTTTGTAACTGTTGTCTAGCTTCATCTAATTGTGTTTTTAATTGCATGGATTCATTGTATAACACTGAAAATTGTGATTGTAAGCATTTATATTCTGTTGTTTCCACTATTACACTTTCAGGAAGTTGTCTAATCTGAAACACAAAAATTCAATATCTAGTACTCAAGAAAAAATATTAATTTTCTTACATCCATTTTAAGTTTCTCCACTTCTTTAAGAGTTTCCCTGTGAGTCTGATGTAACTTATCCAATTCTTGTAACCTATTATTAGCCAATTCCTTCCATTCTTCAACTTCCTTCATGAGATCCTCTAGTTTGGCATGAGGAACACTTGTTTGTGGGGCAGGTTTCTGTTCTTTGCCAGACTTATCTGCAGGATCCCCATGAAGCTGATGATAAGCCTTCAATTTCTCCACAGCCTGATAAAACAAAATGAAAATAAATATTTGAACAATTAAATGGACATTTAAAGAAACGCCTCTTCTAAGCTTCCAATTGATTACCTCAGCAAGATGAGTTTCAAGCTTATCATTTCTGTTACGAACTTTTTCAAGTTCATATTGAAGATCATCAATTTGATTCTTGAGCTCAGCATTCTCAGTTTCTCTAGCTGTTCTAGTATCTTGTAACTCACTAATCTTTAAACTAAGTGTGTGATATTTTTCGTGTAAAGTGGTGTGTAATGCTTGAAGATTTCTGTTTTCACCCTGAAGTTGGATATTAGTTTGACGAATGGCTTCATCAACAGATGGTGCATCTTCTACAAACAAAGATAATTGAAATAAAACTTATTATCGTAACCATTAAATTCAAAGTTAGCATTAAGAAAGTTCATACATACGCCCTTCTAATTCTCCTTTAAGAGCAAGAGTAATCTTTTCATTTCTTTGCATCAACCTATCAAATGCTTGGATAACTTTGGCAACTGCTCTCCTTGATACTTGCACTCTATTTGCAAGTTTGTCATTCAATTCATCCTTATCCCAAGTAGATAGCTGCATCAAGAAAGAGGTAGTTGCTTCATTTTCATCTAAAAAGGAAAACATTTTTCATGTTATTTGCATTTTTTCGGTAATTTATGTTATTGACTGGTTAAATTTTAATAGTAGTATTTGGGTTGAACATACTCTTGGTTTCAGATTCATCTGCTGTTTCAGCATCAAACCTCTGAAGTAAGATTCTTATATCTTCATTAAGTTGATTCCAGTATCTGTTTACAACATTCAGCATAGCATCATCTTGTGTTTGCCTTTTCTCAAGTTGTTCAATTCGCTGACGTAATTCTTGTTCTGTTCTGCATCTCTGCTCTATCCTCTGTAATATCAGGTTATTTAGTAATTCTTAAAAAAATTGGTTTGTTTTGTATTAACCTAATATATGACGAGTATTTATGTTTACCTGAGCTAACTTTTTATTTTGAAATTGCAACACTTTAATGTCCATTTCTTCCAAAGTAGAAACTGGACCTATTAAATGGGGTTCAAAGTGAATTTTTTTTATTGGAGGCTGACTGGCGCCAGCCGCCTCTTCAGCGTGTCTTTTAGACATATTGTTATGCAATTTTCAGTTGAGGCTTCAATGAATTGTTAAAATAACTTTGAAACAGAAATGTTTGGGGAACAACTACTTTTTTAGGAAACTATTGATTAAGAAGTTAAATTGCATTGGGATAACTTAAAAAATACTAGTGCGGTTAAAATGGAAGTGGTTTACAATTGATATATAATTTAGTAAGCAATATTTAAACATTAATTGAAAAACTGCAACTGTAAAAATGGAAAACAGCTCTCAATCTTAAATTTTTGACAAGATGCTAAGATGCTATATGAAATTGAAACGTCACATCAAAATCATTGACAAATGAAAAGTGACATACGACATATGATTGACTGAGTTAAACCACAGAGTACACCATCTAGACGGTGTACTCTGTGGTTAAACTTTAGTTCTATGATGTAAATGTAAGCGATCAGGCAACACAACTTACATCCGATAAATTCCGATTTATATTGTACAACCTAACTTTACGAATACTTGTTAATCGACTGTACCATAGATAACATTACTGACCTGACAACAGAGTAATAAATAATTTATTACTCCATGACTGACGCAGAGTATGACATACAAGATCGAAATCTTTTTGTGGTTATGTACGATTTAAAACCATAGAAATACAGACCAAATTTTTTGGTACAGTCTCACAAGCCATACCATAAAATGTTTTATCTACGCACCCGTAATTCCAATATAAATTCGATCATTGTGTAAACTGGTTTAATTTCAGTTGGACACTCTGTATTACAACTATAAGCAGCAAGGAGGTATGCAACTTAATAGGCACGAATGTATGTTTGGTTGCATACCTATTAAGCACAAGTGGATACCGGGCTTTAGAGAGGTAAGTTCTAGAGGGCAGCATCGAATAATGTTTTAATTTATTGACCTCTCCATTGTATTGTAGTCTATGATTTACATTTCTGGAAATTGTCAATGTCAATTGTCATTATTACGCATTTGATTTGAAATGGCGTGGTGTTTACACGGAGAAAAATTTCTTTCACTATTTTTGTGCATATGTATGTATATTAAATAATTTCTCCGTGAATGACACTTTTGAGAACATTATTAATTTTATCGTTCCGGAATTACACTTGATCCAAAGGCGGTATGTTGAAATAAACGTTATTAATTATATAGATGTAGTATTACTAATATAGCAGTTAATAATCATTTATATTTTATATTCACACACAATGATTCAGTTAAAATTGTTGAGAAATAAGGTCTGCTAAACTGTATTAATTATAGTATTGATATTATAAGTTTTTAGAAAAGCCAATGTGTTCTTCGCACTCCAAAATGATTTCTCTGTAGTACTTGTCAATACTCAATTCAATTTTAGATTTATGATTGTCCGACGATACCAGTTGCTTCAATAACTAGACTAGAGTACCATTTTTTTTACCAGTAAGGTATTGTAGAGTAGATGGAGTTTGTAGCAAGCAATTGAAGCTCCTCCATCCAGGCTTAACTATTACCCGATTCAGTCGTAATCCTTGGTAAGTCTTATTTATAAAGTCAAGTAGTTCAAATGAACATACTGCTGCTAGCTGAAATTATTTCAATATTTTGATGGCTAAGAGGACAAATGTATGACCAAATACAATCTGTGTACCTATCACTTAACAATATTTAAATAATAAACCAATACAAGAAGACTATATGCGGGCACGATAAAGGCGGACATTAATTACATATCTCATATTTGACAAAAACGGACATACAATATTTATCCTCTTAGCCATTGATTTGATTATTCTCGGAAACGAAAACAACACATTTTCAAAGTTTATTATTGCGTGTTTAAGTTTAACTATAAGTAAACACCTAGGTAAACACAATATTTCCATGAAACCGATGGACCTTTCTTCTAGTTGAATATTTCCTAAATTTACAGGCTCATAAATTTCTTCTTTGCGTTTCATTCCAAAATAATACAAAAACTGAGAATAACATAATTAGTTAAATATTAGAAATTGTAAGCACCTGATTATGTTGATTTGCATTTTTCTGTAAATTTTTTGTTCAAAAAGGTACATAAGGTTTGGAAAAAGGCATAATTGACGGTCACCATTAGCAATTTGTTCATTTTTCAATCCTGTGTATAATATACTAGTGACTTCTTTTTATGGAAAATGTTTAAAATTATGGTTTTACTAAACTGCAGGCATAGTTTTGCTGAT
>CAJUYG010001658.1:0-44702 GCA_910591675.1 Galerucella calmariensis | reverse complement strand
ACTGTCAGGTAAAAAATCATTTTTGCACCACGCTTCTGCAGCAAAACAGACCATGACTCATGGGTAAATATATATATTCCATTTAACAAGTTTTCGTGATAAAAACGAATTTAGCCCCGTACTGTCTGAATGGTATTCTTTGTTGTCACATTTAATTCCGATAAAAATCAACTTAGGTTATTTGATTGCGGCTTTCGTAGCCAGTCATAATTTCCTTTCTGGGTAGGTACATTTATATTGAAAATATATTTTATACTTATAATTTGTAAGGTGACATTTTAAACTTTGTTAGTTTTTTAAATAATTACGAATTTTAACATTTTTTTAAAAGGACTTTTTTCATAATCTGGCCCTTACAAAACATATTAGCGAAAAAATTAGTAACATTCCTTCGTTTATGGTTGAGAAAATTAACGAACGGCATAGACAACATACCTCAACAAAGTCATTTTGACCTGGGTGCCGGGGCATCAAGGAGTGGACTTAAAAATTTAAGGACCCAGGGACACCTACGACTTCGACAATTGCGGAACTAACCAAACTTTACACCCATGCTCAATTAGGTACTCAAGAGATTTGATGAAATCAAAGGATGCAGTCTTGCTTGGATCACCCCAGGCGACCCTGGGAAGCTGGCGTCGAAGAAATATTTGGCGATGACCAGGAAAACCCTACGTTTAACAGTAGGATTTCTGACTGACCCCTGTCAACTAAGGAAACACCTCCTTACTATGGGGCTAGTGGACACACCTCTATGCAGGATGTGTGAACAGGAAGATGAAACTAACAGGCATGTCCGGAGTTATCGTCAATAAGAGAGTGTGTTCGGTGAGTCTAGGCCTACACCTGCCGATATAAAGGAGATGTCTCCTAGTGACCTGTTCACCTTCCTGGGAAGGACAGGATGGACGATAGCCTAGGGACTCCTCGGGAGGATGTACAATGGGTTACATGTGGCCTAAGTGCTGTGAGCCTACACTCACCCTCCCTATTTTACAGATACAGATCGAGGAGTGGAGGGCAACGAGAAGGGTCGGCTTTCTCGTTGGAGACACAGGCAAAAAAGGGATCAAAGACTCTATTTATCGGACCTGAACCATTTTTTGGTATTGCGGAAAGCTACATAGCTACCTGGGCGGAGAGGAAAACCTACATGCACTGGGCAGACATACTGGAACTCTCTCACTCGAATGCGTTCATATACCTACTACCCTTCGAGTACAAAAAATAAGCCCATCCTGGAATGGAGTAGAACAAACCTACGCATTCTGTCGGGACTGCTTACAGGACATTGTCGATTAAATTACCACCTAAAGAAGATGAGACTGGTTCAGACTTCGGAGGACTTTGGAGGTCGAAACTGCGGAGCACATACCATGCTCTTGCCCAGCTCTTTGCTGGGTAAGGTATAATATATTCGGTTTTGGTACCTTAGAGCCGAACGACTTCAAGAAAGTATCACCAAATACAACCATGGACTTCATCAGAAGCACAGGATTGTGGGGTGAATTGTAACTTCTAGGGGTGAGCCACCGACCTAACGGGGGTCGCAGTGGAGGTGGCGAGAAGGTCCTTTCACATAGAACCTAGCGTAACCTACCAGTTATCTTAAACTATAAGCTCAAACTACGAACAATAATGAGAGGGATTGTACATGGAAGAGGAGGAAACAGCCTCTTACATTATCTTCAAATTTTAAACAATTTCTCTGTTAACTGTTAAGCCTGATAAGGGTACAACTGAGATGCAGAGGTTTTGAAGTCTGGTGGTGCCAAACCAATAAATCAACCCAATGCTGTACTATTTCCCACAATTTCCGCCGTATAGTTCCTGTTGGATCAAACGGTATTAGCAAAAAGATACGAAAAAAATGTACTTAGGCACAAAAATAATTTAGATCAATAAATCTAAAGTAACGAGAACAAAAAAATATTCAATAAATCAATAATTAACACCAACATAAATTCTCATCATCACCGACTACACAATCTGTGCCTATACATCAAATACTCAAAAACTTAATTTAGCACATTAAATAAATACATAGAAGTAATATTTTCAATCAAAACAATTGACATGCTCGTGTAAATCGAGCTATATTAACATTTAGTACGAAAATAACTGTAGTTAATAAGTTTATTTTCGATTGATGTTTTTAGTACTTGCATGTGGCCGAAACTGAAGAAATTTTATTTTAACGAGCACTATTAAAAATTTTCATTTTTGTGTTACTCAACCGAAATATAAAAATTAATATTCAGTTAATTCATGACATTCGAAAAGAAAAGATTTAAAAAAACTAAAATTTAAACTAGGTATATTAACTATAAATAAAAAAAAGTGTATCCGTAAGGTCCATATATGATTCAATGTTTATTTTTATTTAATATATACAGGATGGTCATTTCAAATAGTTCCAACTTGGAAACTATAAGAAATACAAAGCCGGTTAAGTGGGTTTTTAGAAAGCATTAATATAAATGTAGAATACTGTAACAAGAAGGAATAGGATCCCAACACCATAGGAACACTTGGAAAATGTGTACAGATGGCTTTAAAGCAATGGAAGCCAAAGACTCTGAAAGGGAAAACACCAATTATCTTCAAGAGGAAAGGAAAGAGTAACAAGTTCAATGTTTATAAAAGCTATAGAAGGCAAAAGAGCATTATCAAGCAGCCATTAAAGCATTGAGTTATTGTGTAATATGGTCTAAAATGGTATGAAATGCTTGGAACAATAATTGTTCAATGAACTAGGCGGGAACAATAAAGTCACCTTACTGTGGATTCCAGTACACACTGATGGAGAAGAAGAAAATTAAATAGCAGATAAACTAATAAAGAAATAGACAGACAAGAATAAATGAAAGTACAAAACAGAAATAGGTATACACTTTTATTGACAAAAATGATCAATTATTAAAGTAGAGTATTCATTAAGCTACATAGGATACAATTTTATTAATCAAGAATCTAAGCAAATTAACTCCTAGCTGTCAATGAAAACGATGGAGCTGCCAGAATTTAATTTGTGAAGCAAAAAAAAGGACAAGTGGGGCAAAAAGAACGAAGGATGCTGCGCTTTTGTGGACAATAGGTTGTTCATGGAAACTGTGAAAATATTAAATTGTAAAAGGGTTAGACAAATGATGGATTAATGTAGATAAACTACTGTTGATGAAGATATTAATTAGACACGTGAAGTAAAAAAAGGACACAAGGATGAGAAAAGAGGAAGATGGATCACGAATGATTGCAAAGAAGGCTACAGTTGATGAAGATGAATCTGCTAAAATTGTACATGTGAAGTAGAAAAGAAAGGCACAAGGTGGACAAAACAAAAGGATGGATCTATGCATAAATACTGTTGATAAAAACCGCGGATCAAAGAAATTTTGTTCTGTTAGTGAAGATATACCCTAAGCACAGATTATAAAGAGAACAGATACGAAAGCTTGACAGAGAACAGTAAAAAGAGAGAGAGATGGGTGGACATACCCATTTAAATGCCCATCGTCTTATGTCGACTCCGTTCGGGCTGTTTCGCGAAATTTGTCAACAGGGTTGTCAATTTGCATAATATTTCCTTCAATTCACGATCATAGGTCAAATATTTTATAAGCATTTTTTTTTAAGTGTGATAGTTATACAGATACAAATATTCGATAATCACTTGTTTTAAATCAATTTTATTAACATTAAGAGAATTATACAATTAAAAAGATTATAATGTATAAAAATCATACCATAAATATATACTTTTTTCACAAACCACATCCTTGGCAACCACGCACAATAACGGTGACGGCTAACCTAACCTAACATAATCAAAATGTCAAAACATGCTCAAAATCACTTGTAATCTGTGCTCAAAATTCATAACGCCATTTTTGTTAGCTTCATTGTTTGAAGGTGTTCAATAGGCGATATTAATTGTGTTATTTGACTAATCGATTGTGCGTTGTGGTAATATTAACTATAAAAATATAGTGGTATAGATTATTATTCTTATAAAATGAATGAACATCACGGCGGAGTGTATTGTTCATACAGAGATTGTCCAAATTAATTTTAATTCATGGCGCAGTCTTAAAGATTTAGTGGAAACTTCCAAAAAAACTAGATCCGGCACTAGAAATTGTTATTGTCCCCGAGTCAACAGTGCAATTTGGTAAGAAATTCAGAAAATATTTTAAACTGGCAACATCGCGGCCATACCGAGTTAAAGATCCAAGGTCATTGACGACGGAGCTGAAAGCGTTTGATGTTTTACCGGGGTTCGTATCTGTTCTCTTTATAATATGTGCCCTAAGGGACCACTCAAAGCAAATTACTGAATTGGACCCAAACAAGCAATGGGTGCTAAGTGAGTCATTAGGAAATTGTTAGTTATTCAAATAACGCTAACAGTTTATAATAACGAAAAATATAATTTAGATAACAAAAATTTGCAGGAAACGAGTGATAAACTATACCAATTTAGATTATTAATACAAATTTCGTATCTAATAAGTTTCAACTCTACCCAATTGAGTATTCTTATCGGTGTTTTTTTTTTCAAACATTTTTTATCGTTAAGCTTGTTAAGTAAAATTGGTTATTATTTACCCTTTACATTAGAAATTTTTGTAAATAGGTAGTTTTGATCACTTCAAACC
This sequence comes from Galerucella calmariensis, assembly GCA_910591675.1. Classification (NCBI taxonomy): domain Eukaryota; kingdom Metazoa; phylum Arthropoda; class Insecta; order Coleoptera; family Chrysomelidae; genus Galerucella; species Galerucella calmariensis. The sequence goes on along the minus strand of CAJUYG010001658.1, from coordinate 40,044 downwards.
ATCCAGTGGTTTCCACTCAGTCTTGCAGCTTGTGAGGCGACACCTTAGTTTTATTAAGGCTTTAAGTATTTTATTTGGACTGCCAACGTTGTAAAAAAACTAGTGATGAGAAAAATGGGTTAGGTAACCTAACCAAGATCATCTTTAGACTAGACCAAATGCACAAGACTCAACGTACAAAAAAATAACGATGTATTTTTAATATTATTTAAATGAAGAATTTCGCTAGTTGATAATCAATAATTTATAATCATAATGATCTCTAAAAGTGGAAAAAAATTAAGTAACAGGTAAAATGAACAACACCAAGACTTTCTACGCAAGTCCATGACCCGACGATTTGAGCAAGACCAAGACTGTCTAAATTCTTGTTCTTGGCCTTTCCTTGCTCATCAATAAAAAAACCAAATTTTTACAAATAAATTAACTCATTTCAAAAACTAAATTGTTCACCTATGATACGCGGTGACCGTTAGGCGGAGACCAATCCTTAAACTTTGCCCTTACCATAAATCATACAATGCGGCTAAGGAAGTTTTCTCCAGTACTCTGAGAAAAATTTGAGTATGGAACTTACTATAGGATTTTTACGATAAAAAAAAGATGATGTCATTTTTAGTTACTTTTCTGCTTATCAGAATAAATATTAATTTACTAACCGTGAATACAATTTATCCTTAACAGCCAGGGCAATTTACAGCTAACGGGTAGATCAACTGTTAAAATTCCCCAGTTTGTTTTGACGTTTATTCAAATCCGATCAACGTCTAATATTCACAAGTTTTTTTGGTGCATTTAAATTCATTGTTTCTTTAAGATTAAAAAAACAGTTATCAGTAGTAATAACCCAAGGACATTGATAATTGTTCGAAAAAATGTTATGACAGATTTCGAAAGCTTTTTGCTTGGAAAGAGACCGACGCCGTAGGCGGAGGTCTGTTGCCTACAAGCAACAAGCTTGAGAAAGTTGTCATAAAAAACAAACTGGGGAATTTATCGATGCATTATTGATCAATGTCCGAGGGTTATTCGGAAAGAAAAATTTTCCCCAATTATAGAATTACAACCAAATCGTGACATTTCCAAATATTAAATATTTGTTGAGACTTCAAAATCGAAATAAATCTAGGTATGTGTCCACAGCAACGTGAAAACAGCCCATGGTCTGTTATCAGTGTAATGTTGACATGATTGGGTGAAATTGTTCATATGATAAAAAATAAGGAAATTTTATTGGTTATTGGAGCTGTCAAAAAATTTTCACCATAACTGATTATTTAGGCAAATCTGCAGTGTGTATAGTAAATAAAATGCCGAAGTAGCTGAACAGTAAATATCAAGAGATGGTAACATCATTGTTAAGCTATTTTGAACGAGAATGCCGAAATGGGGCCCGCTTCTCCCGCTTAATGCTGTAAGATAAGTAAGTAATAGTATTCGCTATTTGTATTCATTATTATTATTGTTACATATAAATGATTGAATGTTTTCAATGTTTAAGTAAAAAATAAAACTACAGCTTGGCAACATCACAATGTTTTGTTTTGCAACGGCATCGTCTTTTTATCGTAAATAAACTATAGTAAAATTTTGATTCAATGTATCTCATTAAAATCTATTCGATTGTCTACAGAAAGACAGGACTAAAATATTTTCGCCAAGTTGGGGAAATTACACCCTGGAATATTACCCAATGAAGGAAAAAGAAAGAAACCAGCCTAACCTCACTTACTACAGAATGACAGTGCCAGTTGAGGCGATAACGGTGACAGGTGTCAGTTGAGAGCGGTGAGGTATTATCGAGTTCTCAAAATAGATGAGTATGACATGGAAGGGATATTTTATCTAGGCACATTTTTTTTCTAGTAGAAAAACTTCTTTCACGTTAATGTCGAATCCAGAAAAAATAAATAAATCCGTAACTAATAAAAACTAATAGTTACAAGCCCGCCTCTCGTATAACTTTTAGTTTTAACAGTCTATAATATGGATTAAAGACTAGCATAATTATTTTTTTCTATAATCACATTGAAAAGTAGGCTTTTTCGCTTGCCATTTACAACGAAAAGTCGACGTTTCTAGAGGAGAGTTACTTTACGCTCGCTGAGCGTGAAAAATGGCAAAACGCTCGTTGTCCATAACAACCGATTCTACAAACATAATTGTATTGACAGTGACAGTGGCAGTGACAGTGACATCATAGAGCAACCTGGCTAGGGAGTGTTTTTGTCTTCTGGTAACATCGCAATCACACTAATTAATTATTTAAAACATTAAGAACTTGAAAAACCTCGATTTATTAAGTCGCGTCCACATTATGTCGAATGGTGTCGATCCAGTGTGGATGGTCGCCCGACATAATGTGGACGCAGTTTTACAGTAGTCGATTGTCGATCGACACCATAAAATACTTCAACCTAGAATTGTAACTCCTATGTTGTCAGCAGTGACTACTGTTTTAACTGCCATCTGAAGTTTGGCCGCAGGAACTATAAAATTCAGCGGGAATTTTAAAAATCAAGTTGATGGAGAATTTTATCTTTTTAAAAAATAAATCGACTGTTTACCTAAAGAACACAAAATTCTGCTGCTTATAAAAATATATAAATTATAACTGATAATATTTCGCCAAATCTTGCATCAGAGCTGAACATAAGAGAATATTTGGCAAACTTTTGTTGATGCAAGATTTGTTGAAATACTATCATAATTTATATGTTTTCAAAAACTGCACTTTGTATTCTTTTGGTAAAAAGTTAATTTATTTCTAAAAACTTGTGCAACAGAGTAAGAGTTAAAGCAATATAATGCAACATTTTTGCAGAAGGTAAAGTTTGCAATATATAATTTGTGTGTCTAGGAAAAAGTATATGGTGAACGACGAATACTTTAAAGAAAAAGACTTTGGGGAATTAAATATTTATTTAGTGATAATAACAACATTTTTAACACACATACCTATACATAACACACAACATACTACCTAACTAGATTATTTCCCAATATTCTGCTATTTTCATTCCTAAAATATAGGTATTTTGTGTTATTTTTTCATCCATGTGGTCTGGCATCTAGTTCTAAACAATTCAACAAGGAGGGTCACGTATGAAGTACCTATACTCATTTCTATAGTGTCTTCTCTTTTGAAAGCGTTTTTTAGAACAAAATTTGATATAGCTGCTTTCATTATTGGATCAACAAATGTTGTACCCTTGTTAGTATTCATGAATATTGGAAATTTCATATCATCTCCTCTTGAAATAGTATTAGGTTACTTTTTTACACTATAAAAGGAGAATCGTAATTATTAATTAACCTATAGACTTGCACCTAATATTAAATTTAGGTAATTACCTAGAATGAATAAAGTGAGAACAGCTTTTCTTTTCAGCCTCTTTTTCCTGGTACTTTACAGTCATCTCTAAAGTGTCTAACACAAACACGGGAATTTTGGTATATTTATTTTGAAGACATGTAGTGTAACTTCACATTATTAATATTTCTCAGCCAGGAGTCAAATACTTCAGGTTCACGTTTTAAAAACCGATGTCAAGCACTCGTTTTGTTTCAGAAAACCGGAACACAACAAAGTTTTTTACTTGGTTTGTTTATTTTTCCTTCCATTTTGACATCTTGACATTACGATTGTTGATGATCAGTGCCCTCTGCAGTTTGGCCGCATCGTAACTTAAAACATTCTCTCCAATCCCAGTTACAATTCTAGGTTGAAGTATTTTATGATCGACACCATTCGACATAATGTGGACGCGACTTTAGATTGTAAAAGATTTTCAGAAGACAAAAAAAACTCCCTAGCCAGGTTGCTCTATGATGTCAATGTCACTGTCACTGTCAATACAATTATGTTTGTAGTATCGGTGGTTATGGGCAACGAGCGTTTTGCAAGTTTTTACGCTCGGCGAGCGTAAAGTAACTCTCTTCAAGAAACGTCAACTTTTCGTTGTCAATAGCAAGCGAAAAAGCCTACTTTTCAATGTAATTGTAGAAAATAGTTATTTATGTATTAAGAGCGAAAAGTGAAGAATTATTTTTAGCTCGCAATATATATAACATTTTTTTTCTACAATCACATTGAAAAGTAGGCTTTTTCGCTTGTCATTGACAACGAAAAGTTGACGTTTCTTGAGGAGAGTTACTTTACGCTAGCCGAGCGTACAAAATTATTAGTAGATAGGTATTCATTTCTAGTAGACGCTTCTCGACAAATATCTATACTAGTTCTATATACACCCAGGATAATCCAAACATTCTACTTTCTTCAGGTTATAATTAAAAGCAAAGAGTGCCGCAATACACCAGGCGTTTATAGGAATGCGAGTTGTGCAATACAGGGATAGAGTTGGAGAATGTTAGACGACACTGACCTAAAACAGAGTGGATAATTATACTTTTATATTCGCACACTACATGCCATTTATACGAGGGTTGAATTTTAAATTTTGCATATTATAATAAAAATTGAATGTCAAAATTAACGCCGGAGTTTCAGACTGTTTCGTTTAAAACTGTAACAGGGGTGCGATTTTCGAAACTATTCGGGAGTAAATCGTATACGAAAAATGGCCATTTTCGTATGAGATTTAAATAACCTAATTTTCGACATGCTCAAATGGTAATCTTATACGAACACTTTCGTACGGCTTGTTTCGAGTGGGTTTATTCCCTTCGAATAAATTTTTTTCGTGTACGGAAAGTGTAAGTTTACATAACCTAGACTGAAAATATTTGTGTGTTGTCATTAATTTGAATAATAAATGATATAATCAGTTATAATATGGCAGGATTTGATGATTTAATTCATTTAAACTTCATAAACGCTATACAAAAAGCGGAAGAGTTAGCAGATAGACCTCCTTGGATCTTTAATTTATTGATCCTTTTGAGTAATATTCAGAAAGGCAATTTGTGAAACTTTATAGACTTACAAAACCTGTCGCTTTAGAAGTAATAAACATTTTTAACAACAAACAATAATAAAGGAAGAATGCTAAATAAGTAACATCAAAAGCCAGTTTGGGCTTACCACACTTGATACAGTAGTTGGTATATTCTTTGCAAAGAACTATTAGAACTGCATAGATAAGGTATATTCTTTGCTTCTCAAATGTCACAAGTGACAAGACCATCGGTGTTGCCGGCTGCTAAATTCTTCGTGTACGAACGCTTATTCGAACGGTGTTGAAAAATACACATTTAGCACCGTATACGAAAAAAATCATGTGTAAATAACCGTACACGCATAATACTCGTGTGAACTCGAAAATCGCACCCCTGAACCAAAGCTTTTAAACTAATGAGTCAATCGTAAAATGGAATTAGACCTAGACAGATTTCTCAAGAAGAATGTCTTGCCGAGTTGGTATCCATTTTCGTTTCCTTTTTGAACAATTTTCCCTTTATTTTTTAAAATTTCTGAAATAGTTTTATTCCATGTTTGTTTTGGTCTCACTTTTCTTTAATTTTTAAATAATTTTGCTTTCCATATTCAATCAGTATATCTTGTGTTTTCCATTCTTTGTAAATGCCCCCATTATCCCAATTGTCTGTATTCTATAAATTCTAGGATTGATTCTATTTTTAGATGACTTCTTATTATATCTGTATTCCTAATTTTGTCTTTTTTTGTAACGCCTCGGACTCTTATCAAGTATTTCATTTCAACTGACTGTATTCTGCTATTCTGTGTTTGGTTTAGCACCCACGTTTCACATGCATAAGTTAATATTGGCCTATATATTACCAGAAATATTTTTATCTTGGCATTAATCGATATTCCTTTATTGTTTATGAATGTTTTGTTCATCGCATAGTAGAGTTTCATTGTTTGTTCTATTCTTTTATTGATTTCTGCTTCTTGTGTTGATCGATTGTTATTCCCACGTATTGAAATGTTGTCACTTGTTCTATAACTTCTTTTATTTCTATATCTATTTCTTCTTGTGTTCTTCTATAATCATAACTTTTGTTTTTAATCATTACCATTTCGTTTTCTTTCAAGATACTTTCAAGATGTTTCTATATTGTGTTTCAGGTCTTCTTTTGTTTTCGCAAAAATAACTATATCGTCAGCAAATGCGCCTTCTGAAACTTCTAGCTTGTTAAGATCCATGTTTCCTATATTGAATTTTTTGGTTTTCATTCTTATATTATTGGAACTTTAGTTCTTTACGTCAGGTTATGTTTGAGAGACCGGGGGTCGCGACGCAAAAGATCTGACCGTTACGTTATGTTACGTTGCTTCGTTATGTGCCTTGCTTGCGTGCGTGTGCTCTCTCCTGAGTCTCTCGTTTACGAAGCAGCAATTCATATGCTTCGGCCGGGATTCGAACCCGAGCCGCCCACGTGGAAGGCGAGCATTCTACCACTGAACCACCGATGCTATATTAAAATTCTATGCAAAGCTGGTATTCGCAGTGCTGGTGATCTACTTGAATTTGTTAGGATAAATGTTTACTATTATTTCCATAATTTTTTTTGCGCGACTGATCTTTTTTGTTTATTTACAGCATCGGTTGTCAGGACGGTAGGTTGTGTTTACTGGTTTCTAAGTTCAACACGTCGGTAAGTGACTTACTTACCGATCAGACGTCGAAAAGTAATAAATAAAATAAAAACAATACCAAAATGCAAAATATATTTCGTAGAAATTTAAATTATTTGATACGGAATTTATTTCAATACGATCGCGCAAAAAATGGTATAAGCATCTCGAACGTTAAGGGTAATTACAACGTTTGTATGTAGATTCCTCTCGTAAAATTGGACAAAATGATATGAGGATTAAAGGGTCTAGCACATTTACTTTTCGAAATACAGGGTGTTGAAATTTTGAAAACTTGAATGTTTTAATTCGATAACTTTAAAATGGATGGATACATTGATTTGACATTTGGCAGGTTGTTTTTAAATGTAAAAGGGCATATTTTGATAGAAATGGTAGTTTGTGCAACTAGTGCGGATATGATGGCCATATCACTCGAGGACGAAGTTTAAGCACGATGCCGTATGTGTTCAAGTGCGATATGGACAATCCACACGAGTCGAACAGCATATTTTTTCTACGACCCACTTAAAAAATCTAAAAAATAAAAATTTCTATAAACTTTAATATAACTTCAAATTGAAAATTTAACAAATCAATTTTATGTTTCCACAAATTTTTTTGTGGTAAACGTACGGTTTTTGATAATGCTACGGTTTCCCTTTTTAAGAGAGTCTGGTTTGCTTACTACTCGACCACCGAGGAATATGCAAATTGCTTATCTATAACGTCAGATGTATTACATAATTTTTGCTTAAAAGGAACTAAGTTCCTACCGTGTGTCCCGCGACACGTTCTACCTTTTTCGTCCATATAGGTAATGAATAAAGTTGGGCTTAAACTGCCTTCTTGTCTGCCTGTATAGTCCTTCAGTGGTTTTAATTTTTTACGACTGTAGTTTTCAAGGATTTCTAGTTTTGGTTTATGACATTTAAGGAGAATTTTTTATAAGTGGGTAAGTGTAGTATATCAAGAATATTGGGCTATGTGTGATTTATCTGAGTGTATTTGTCAGCAGTTTTAAAGTGGCCAAACAAAATTTTGAAATTAGACATACAGGATGATGTGGAAATACGATATCATTGATGTTGAAATTTCTTTGAAAAATAATGATGCATTTGTTATATTTATTTTGAAGTATTTAAAAATACGAGGGCGGTTTAACAGAAGAGTGATTTTTCAGAGGTTGGCAACACTTATACGATTATATTGTGAGTTTCCGCCATGTTTCTGATGTCATATGTCAAAATTGTACATAAATCTGACAGATAAATTAGTTTTAATACTCATTTAAAGAAAACTGTTTTTAATTGTTGGGTAAATATGGAGAAAAAAGAATAGTGTTAATTAAACGTTATTTTTGGGAAAAGTTACGTAAATATTATCCTGAATGTGCTCCGTGCCATGGAATGATTTGTAAGTGGTTCTCTTCTTTTAAAAGTGGTCATATGAACAAGTATGATGCTGAACGTCCAGGACCGTTATTTACTGTAACTACTCCAGAAATGGTTAATAAAATCCGTGCCCTTGTATTTCGCGATCGTCGAATGAAAGAACGTGAGATAATAAATATTTCAACCGAACGGGTAAGCAATATTTTGCATGAAAGATTACGTATGGTAAGGTATCTGCAAGGTGGGTGTCGCGATTGCTTAATGCTGATCAAAGGTTCGCTCGCATTGAAAATTCAAACGAATGTTTGGATATCTTCAAACGTATTCCAAGTGAATTTTTCCTTCGATATTTCACAGTAGATGAAACTTGGGTACATCATAATACCTCATAAACAGAAATACAGTCGAAACAATGGATTTTTCCTGAGAAACGTGCTCCCAAGACAGCAAAAACTGTTTTTTCGGCCAATAACGTCATGGCCACAGTGTTTTGAGATTCCAAAAGTGTAATCTTTACTGATGATTTAGAAAAAGAGAAAACGATAACTGGCCAAAATTTGATGACACGATTTGTTGCCGAGCTTAGAAAGATTTGCCGAAGTGCGTTACGATTTATTGCCACATCCACCATATTCACCTGATCTGGCTACCTCCGACTACTTTCTGTTTTCAAACTTAAGAAAAATTGCTAGGAGAAAAGCGATTTCAGACAAATGAAGAGGTGATTGCAGAGACAAATGCTTATTATGCGGAACTTCCAAAAGATTATTTTTTTACAGTAAAGTAACTTTTTCATTGAAAAGTCACTCTTCTGTCATATCGCCCTCGTATATATAACTGTCAGTCACATCGCTATAGCTTTTATAGGGGGGGTTTTTGGGTTTTGGGATTTCAACCCCTAAGCCCTCCTTTATATACGCCTCTAGCTACTCTGTACATTTTTCAAGTTTTATTAATTTTTGTAAGAAAATTTTAGCTGTTTTTTGAATGATTAGATTTATAACATGCCATGCTAAATTTTGTTTCCGGTTTGGTGAAATTAAGAGATGTAACTTGACAATTAACAAAAATCAAAAATTATATTTGAAATGTAAATATTAAATATCTAAGAGCTTAATCTGCCAGAAATTAAATATGCACTGTAACATTTAAATAACCTACCATTAAAATTTAATTTCGAAAATAGCATCTTCACGTTGAAAGAAAAAACCAGCTGCTGCTGCTCACTTTACAACTTCCCGTGATCACCCATCGCCGTAAAGAAACACGTGACAGAAACAACAACAAGAAAGCGTGAGAGATTTCCAAAAGGTAAAACGGGAAGCACACCGGGACCTAGGGGAAGACGGTGTCACGACGAAAACCGGGATCGGGGAACGTCTGTTTGGGTTTTTCTTGTTTCGGGGTATGTCTGTGTGTGTTCGGGAAGGGATAAGAGATGCGCGACGGTAGAAACGGGACGTCGCGCTAGTCCAACGTGTTTTGCCAGCGTTTCGACTACCACTGATGTGCGATGTTGCCAATTTTAATATCTCGAAATGAATGTAATAGGTTATTGCCTAAAGGTATTTCGTAAAATATGAAAGGATTTAAATACAGGGACGTCTCCTAAACATAACTAAAAAGAAAATGAATAATATTTGGAAAATAAATTTCAATAGGGCATGTCCACCATCTGACAAGTTGATACTAAAAACAGTTGCCCTTGATAAACAATTATTTGGTTAGATTTTAGATTGTTTTGATTCAACAATAAATTTAATTGAGTATATAGCTTTATTCGCCGACCTCAGAAAATCAATCAAATGAACACTAAAAATAGTGAGAAAAGTACTGTTTAGCAGATCCAGGGCGAAATAGTAGTTTGTGCAACTAGTGCGGATATGATGGCCATATCGCATGAGGACAATCCACACGAGTCGAACAGTATATTTTTTCAACGACACACTTAAGAAAAAATATAGAAAAAAACATTTTATTAAACAAATATAACTTCAAATAAAAAATTTTCAACAATTTCATTTATAATTTTACCAATTCAATTTTATTTTCACTGATTTTTTGTGATAAATGTACAGTTCTTAAATGTACAATTTTTAAATGTTATGGTTTCCTTTTTTAAATCTGCGATGCTGCTATAAGTAGATGTTGCGAGTTGGACTCGCGCACGAAGGGTACCTACCCGTACTATTATCTATAATAATGAATATTCTGCCAAATATTTCAAGCGCCTATCTATTGTCGTTATTAATATCGAGCAGAATAATTATTTAGAAATGAAATTAAGATTTAAAAAAGTCTGGAATGCTTACTACTAGACCACCGAGGAATATGCTAATCACCTATCTATAATGTCAAATGTATTACATAATTCCATAAAAACTGACGTCTGTCAGTCCCCTTAAGTATCCACTTTATTTAGTTTTAGTAATTGTTATTAATTTGTATGGATTATTTCATTTAAGCTTATTTTTGTAAATAAATATTCTTGATCCGGTGCTTCTAGGAAATACTTTTTTTGACAAGTTATTTTGACGTTTCTTTGAAATTGAAAAACAGATGAGTTGACGGGTACTAAACGCAAATGCTGATTGGTGGACTTCATATAGGATGTACCTATATGAAATCATATCCGTTCAGTTAGCCGATATGGCCTACATTTCCATTGTGTAAACTTTGCAGAAAATGGATAATATACATGTGGATGTAGAAAAAATTCTTAACATCGCGGATTTTTACCATCTGTCACTTGTAATTTTGACGTTTTATGTGAATTTGTTAATTTAACGTCAGTAGATGTCAAAGTTTTTGGTTATATTTTTCTATTTTTTGGTTTATGCGGTAGGCGAAGAACAGTTATGTGTCACACATGCAGAAAATGAGCTTTAGCTGCCCTCATTTCGCTACGATCTTTCTGCCCTTGTAACACAATATACCATTAAAATTTTTAAGCAAATAAAACAGTAGACTTGCACTATCAACAAAACACCAAATAATAAGGAAATTTTACTATTTTCTTCCCGATATTAAGGAACTTGGAAATGGGAAAATCGATCAATTTGAGAAGAGCTGTCGTAAAATAAGAAGAAAGGAGAAACAGTTGTAATATTGAAAATAACATCAATAAACTAAGTTAGAAAAGAAAAGAGGAAAAAAACAAGATCTTAAACATAAGAAATACGCCAAGCGAACATTGTCAACACCCTGCTCTGATTCTTGACGCCAACAGACTGACTCTGGATATTTTTGAAAGTCAGTATGAAACAAAACAAAAAAAAAACGATTTTTTTAAACCATCTCTATTTTTTTAAATGTAAGAAGTAGAACAATATTATTGGCATTAAACCGATCTTACAGAAATTTTATCTGACGCTATGACATTTTAAGTTTACTTTAGTATGTTTATTATTTCATTTTTAGGGAATTTTTTAAATTAAAGTAGTACTTATTGTCAAAATTAGTTCTCAAAAAAGTTCTATCAACTTTTCAACTTCCTTCTAGATTGAAATTAAATTGTAAATTTGAATCACAGATATAATAATAATTTTAGTTTATCGCAAAATTAATAAGTACGGTTCTGTCGGTTACAGCCGACTATCTTCCCTCCCATCTGTCTTCTTTGCAACTGCATCTATCCTCTCGGTGTAAGTACCTGCCAAATGAGACTGTCGTTTGACTTTGACCAGAGAAAGATTCCTCTGATGTTGATGGGTCGCTAGTCTAAGCGCATTGGAAGAATAATAGGCCAAGCAACGGTGCATGCGAGTATAGTAATTTTTGACAAAAAGTCTACTTCGTATTAGTTTATTACAAATCTAAAATATAAGTTTTGTTCTACCTTGACACTTTTCAAAACCGTTTTCAAATTCAAAATCGGACAATCGACAATATATCCAGACACTTTGTAAATTATGGCATGAAAAAATTAAAATTGTGATAAAACTAACCGTCGCTCGGCGTCTGCTCTTCGGTCATATAAGCCTAAGCAACGAAGGCAACATTTCACGAAATAAAAATAATAAATACGAAAGTTTTGAAATTTGGTTACAATGTTCATTCTGGCTTATTAATGAACGGGTTAAAAGTCCTGAACAATTGAAGCTCCGGAATCGCCGCCATCTTGAATAAAAGGTGCATTTTCATGGTTTTTGTGATATAACTCCTTAACTATTATTTTTATCGAAAAAAAAAGTCATTACAAAAGTTGGAGAGCATTAAATTTCCTTATAAAAAGGTTGAATTCATTTTTCCGTCTAACCAACATTTCCTCCAATAAATGGACGAAAGGTGTCAAGCAGATGGATGAATTTCTTATAAAAAGATCTACATAAACTATATTCAAAGACATTTCGGCCAAAATTGCACAGTCGTCTTCGATGGTTATTTAAATACGAAGAAAACGGAGCAAAATCGCCAATCGTTTGCTAAAAAGTCCGTGGAGATAAATTTTGAAAAAAATATGAGTGTTACTGTACGGCAGGATCAATTTTTATCAAACGATAAAAATAAAGAACGGTTAAATGAAATGCTATCAACGAAGTTGAAAGATCAAGGAATGGGATGTCGACAAAGCACTGATGATGCAGATTGTTTAATTGTCATCACTTTAATTCAAGTACCTTCATGATGAACAAACGTGGCTATTATTGGTGAAGATGTTGATCTCTTATGCTTACTACTTGCATGGGCACCATCGGAAAAGAATATATTTTCAGTCAAACGGGGAAAGGAAAAAGTTGCGAGAATAGTATATACGTCACAGCAGTTGCAATCTTTGGGACTTTCCAACAGCATTCTCTTCTTGCACGCCTTCAGTGGCTGCGACACCACGTCAGCAATTTTCAATTAAGGAAAAATGAAGTACGTTAAGCTGTACCAAAAAAATAAAGAGTTGCACGATATAGTTAAAAGTTTCAACAATCGCTGAAGCTGGAGAACGTTTTTTTCTTCTACGGTGCACGACCTGCAGAAAAATCTTTGAATAAACACCGATTTCGTTGTTTCACGAAATCCGTGACAAAAATTAAACCGGATATTTCCTTGCTACCACCAACAGAAGGAGCATCCAGACAGCGTGTTCCATCAAGTGCAAAAATGGCTTCAATCCAATCCGAACGCTGGATTCCAGTGCACCCGAAACTTTGTTTCGCAAATGCACAACTGGCTGTGCAGGATTCAATTATTCATTACTTTTAACTCGTTTAATGAGCTAGAATGAACATTGTCACCAAATTTCAAACTTTCATTTTTATTAATTTTTCCTTCGTTGCTTAGGCTAAAGTTTCAGCAATTGCAATTAAAAAATGGAGACGAAGATATGAATTTTCAAAAAAATGACTAATTTCCCGGTTTTCCCTGATTTTCTCGGTTCTTAATTATCCAATTGACTTGCTCTACCCCTCATTTGGTTCGTATTTCAATTATCTACAAGTTATCCACACATACCATTGAGATTGCTTTAGTACGTTTTACACTATAAGAAAAAAAAACAAAAAAATAAGGCTTTTTTCGTTTTAAATGTGTATAACAAATGACTGAACAACATTTGCGTGTCCAAAACATATCAAAATGATACTACGCAATGTCTTTTACTTTCTACTAGGTTTATCTATTGCTTGGCCTATAATGCGAATTATGTTGCTCGCCCACTCCTTTTCATTTCAGTCGGTTTAACATCCTATGTTTTGTCAATTATTGTGTTCTGAGGTCTCCATGCTGTTGCCAATTTTAGGAGTAAAGCATAATAAAGGAATACGAAAATTTAGTAGAGACTTGCATTTAGACATTTAGATGAGTATTATGATAACTACGAGGGGTGATTCATAATTCTTTTAATATTTTGTTAGAGTGTGTTCAGCCATCCTTTGCCGTTACGTCATAATCGGTGACGTATTCTGCTACGTTTGTCTTATATTAGTTGAATGTTATTTTACACTTAACCTCAAAATTATAAACAGTGACATATGCTAGAATTATTATTATTATGTTAGAATTATTTACAAAATATGACAACTGAGCTGTCAAAAGTAACAAATAGAATTAACGTCGACATTTGTTAAGAAATACATTAATGACGTTATTTCCATCTCACCCATTTCCTGAATGAGAGATCAAGATGGACAATGTATGACGTAATGGCAAAGAATGGCTGAACAAACTCTAACAGTGAAAAGTTTCCTAGTAAAACGATAAAAGGTTTCCAATAAATAAGATACTGTATCAGGTGATTCAATAAGGGTAACGACATACCTCGGAAACCGTATTTCCTAGAATTATATGATAAAGAAATCTCAAAGGCGTTTCTAAGATGTATATGACATCTACAGGGGTGATGGAAAAATTGTGTGAAAAACTGGTGTTCAAGCCCGTGCTCAACCTTGAACCTTCTTCATAAACACCAGCATTGGTCCGATTGAAAAAAAAAGCATTAAAACTTAGTTAAAGTTCAACAATTGTGGATAATACTTTAAATACAGTGAACTTTCAAGTTGAATTGACAAAGTAGGGGTTCCAACAGTAAAAAATTATGAAACACTCAACTTCATCCAGAAATATTTGCAGTAAAATCGTTCTTAGATCATATTATGACTAAGATGCTAACCAAGACTTTTTTACCTACTTCAACTTGAAAACAGGTGAATCATTGTTATTGTATTAACGGAAAAATATTATCTTCATCTGAAATTTATGATGGTAATAACGTTTAAGATGTAATTTGAATATTTAATTGCGATATTTTTTGGTATTTACCCAAACAAAGTTATGGAAAAGTCTGTTCAGTCAAAATTAAACATTGGTATTTAATATTATAGTGCTTAATAGAGCACCAGCTACAGGAGAACAGGTAAAATAAAATTTATAAGTAGATGTCGAAGATAATAGTTAAATACTGTTATATTGACACCTATCGATAACACGGTTTACTAAAATTATAATTTTTTACATGAAACGTAATTAATTTGAAAAAATGTATAAGGTTTTTAGAGTATTTAGAAAATCTTCTACCAAACGCAAACCACAAATACTAGATGTGATTTCATGTCCATTAGGGTGGCGCAAAAAAACCAACTATTTTTTTTATAGTGTCGTGTGGAAAATTTCAGTTTTTGATGCTTTAAGCTAAAAAAAAAATGTTAAAAGGTTGCTCCAAATTTTTTAAAATGTCAAATCGTCAAAAATCGAATTCCCGTGACCACGTGACCAAAAAAATATGAGTTTCTGAAAGTTCCAGTTCTACATTTAAATTTTGAAAGGTCGCTCATAATTCTTTTTATTAATTTATTAGTACATTTTTTCTAGCCACCTTTTTTAATACTCATATTAAAATTTCATTATTTTTTCTTTCTTTTATTTAGTAAAATAATCGATAAAAATACACCACGAGATGAACTAAAAATCAAACAATATACTGAAAATACTCTATTCTTTTAAGCACAAATTTTTTTTAATCAACGTTTTGGTAAATTCTAAAAGCAAATTTCAAATTTTCACAGGTTCGTCTTACTCTAGAATTTGTAAAATATGAATATAAGCTGCATTTCCAGCATTTATTGTGAATCGTATTACATTTTACATCTTTACTGTTTTCCACTCAATTTATTAAAAATATTATAAATTATGGTGTTTATTTTATTTTTTCTCTGCAGATATTGGTTTTGGGAGAAAATTTAAGAATAAAAAAGGTGGAACGTGTCGCGGAACACACGGTAGGAACTTTAGTTCCTTTTAAGCAAAAATTATGTAATACATCTGACGTTATAGATGAACAATTTGCATATTCCTCGGAGGTCGAGTAGTAAGCAAACCAGACTCTCACGCGGTAGACCCGGGTTCGATTCCCCGTGAAGAAGTTTTTTTTATTGTTAATTTTATTTTTAAATAATTATTCTGCTTGATATTAATAACGACAACAGGTAGACATTTGAAATATTTAGCAGAATATTCATTATTATAGATAATGGTACGGCACCCTTCATGAGAGAGTCCGACTGGCAACATCTACAACATCTACTACAACAGCATCGTATATTTAAAAACCCAAATTGGGCATTCAAGAACTGTACGTTTACCACAAAAAAATTAGTGGAAACATAAAATTGAACTGTTAAATTTTCAATTTGAAGTTATATTACAGTTTATAGGAATTTTTATTTTCTAGATTTTTTCTTAAGTGGGTCGTAGAAAAAATATGCTGTTCGACTCGTGTGGATTGTCCATATAGGACTTGAACGATTGAGCACTTCGTCTATGGCGCCGTGCTCAAACTTTGTCCTCGTGCGATATTGCCATCATATCCACACTAGTTGCACAAACTACTATTTCTATCAAAATATGCCCTTTTACATTTAAAAACAACCTGCCAAATGTCAAATCAATTTATCCATCCATTTTTAAGTTATCGAAATAAAACATTCAAATTTTCAAAATTTCAACAACCTGTATTTCGAAAAGTAAATGTGCTAGACCCCTTAATCCTTATATCATTTTGTCCAATTTTACGAGTGGAATCTACATGCAAACGTTGTAATTACCCTTAACGTTCGAGATTTTTTGCGCGATCGTATTGAAATAAATTCCGAATAAAATAATTTAAATTTCTTCGAAATGAACGAAATGTCAAAAGTGACATTTATACTTCTCGATCAGTTTAAAATATATTTTGCATTTTGATGAAATTGTTTTTATGCTATTTATTACTTTTCGACGTCTGAACGGTAAGTAAATCACTTACCGACGTGTTAAACTTAGAAACCAGTAAACACAACCTACCGTCCTGACAACCGATGCTGTAAATAAACAAAAGAGATCGAACGCGAAAAAAAAATTATGGAAATAATAGTAAAAATTTATCCGAACAAATTCAAGTAGATCACTATCACTGCGAATACCAGCTTTGCATAGAAATATAACATCGGTGGTTCAGTGGTAGAATGCTCGCCTTCCACGCGGGAGGCCCGGGTATGATTCTCGGCCGAATCATATTAATCGCTGCTTCGTAAACGAGAGAGAGACTCAGGAGAGAGCACACGCACGCAAGCAAGGCTCATAACGAAGCAACGTAACATAACGTAACGGTCAGATCTATTGCGTCGCGACCCCCGTTCGCTCAAACATAACCTGACGTGAAGAACTAAAGTTCCAAAAATGTTTTAAATAAAACAAGGATTTTCAGTTAAATTTCATTTCATAAAACTTCATCTCGAAAAAAAGTTTTAATATGAATGATGCTAATTTCACCCCCGTATAATGTGTAATGCGAATGCACCAAAGTTACAGAATTTCAAGTTTATAGCTTTACTGAAATTTTAGAGAAAAAAAAGGTAGAACGTGTCGCGGGACACACGGTAGGAACTTTAGTTCCTTTTAAGCAAAAGTTATGTAATACATCTGACGTTATAGATAAACAATTTGCATATTCTTTGGTGGTTGAGTGGTAAGCACACCAGACTCTCACGCGGTAGACCTGGGTTCGATTCCCCGCGAGGAATTTTTTTTATTGTTAATTTTATTTTTAAATAATCATTCTGCTTGATATTAATAACGACAACAGGTAGACGTTTGAAATATTTAGCAAAATATTCATTATTATAGATAATGGTACGGTACCCTCCATGAGGGAGTCCGACTGGCAACATCTACTTATAACAGCATCGTATATTTAAAAAAAGGAAACCGTAGCATTATACAAATTGGACATTCGTTTACCACAAAATTAGTGGAAACATAAAATTGAATTGTTAAATTTTTAATTTGAAGTTATATTACAGTTTATAGAAATTCTTATATTCTAGATTTTTTCCTAAGTCGGTCGTAGAAAAAATATGCTGCTCGACTCGTGTGGATTGTCCATATCGCACCTGAACGATTGAGCACTCCGCCTACGGCGTCGTGCTCCATCTTCGTCCTCGTGCGATATGGCCATCATATCCACACTAGTTGCACAAACTACAATTTCTTTCAAAATATGCCCTTTTACATTTAAAAACAACCTGCCAAATGTCAAATCAATTAATCCATCCATTTTAAAGTTATCGAATTAAAACATTCAAGTTTTCAAAATTTCAACACCCTGTATTTCGAAAAGTAAATGTGCTAGACCCCTTAATCGCGCAAAAAAAATTATGGAAATAATAGTAAAAATTTATCCGAACAAATTCAAGTAGATCAGTAGCACTGCGAATACCAGCTTTGCATAAAATTTCAATATAGCATCGGTGGTTCAGTGGTTAGAATGCTCGCATTGCACGCGGGCGGCCCGGGTTCGAATCCGGGTAGGAGCATATTTATTATTATGAATCGCTGCTTCGTAAACGAGAGAGAGACTAAGGAGGCACAAGCACGCAAAAGCAAGGCACATAGCGAAGCAATGTAACATAACGCAGCGTAACGTAACGCGTAACGGTCAGATCTTTTGCGTCGCGACCCCTGGTCGCTCAAACATAACCTGGCGTAAAGAACTAAAGTTCCAAAAATAAAAACTCAATTTCAATCACCACCTTTTAAGGGTGACATCTCATAAAGAGGTGAGATGAGGGAATTTCGTTATAGGAAAAAATTATCTCAATTTCATACGAGCAATCACCTCCTGAATTTTCTCCCATGAATTTAGAAGCACCCTGTCCTTTCTTCGGAAGTAGAGAAAAAGAAAATTTAAGAAACGTAAAAGAAGTAACAATTGATGAAACCACAATAATTGAGTGTTGAGTGTAAATATCCATTAACACTCAAACTATACAACTTTTAGTCACTGAAAATTCTTCACCGTGTGATAGAATAATGTTAACATTTTAAATCCCGTAAATACATTAGTAATCTCATAATAAAAGCCAACGAACGATTTTAAATGAACAGACTTTATACAAATAAGTACAAAATTTAGTGTATTCCGTTTGTATGCAAATTGTAAGAAAGTGTCATTAGAGAACGTCGTCATTACTTCCGTTCCAAGTAACAGCAAAATAAAGTGTAAATATTTACATACTATATATAATGGGGCGTGTCTCTAATATGATGTTCATTTTGTGAAATGGTAAATATGGAATATGATAGCTTACAATATCTCTTGTATTTAAAAAATTAGCAAAAATAAATTGTGTTTGTTTGATACATATTACAATTTTTTGAAAATAGATAAAATATATCAAATTCTGAAAGTTTAGCAATATGAATAACCCAGAAAATTCCAGGATAACTGTAAATACATTTCTACAGGGTGACTTAAACAAAATTCTGAATGACATGGGGTTTTACTTTTATATGAACACTGTATATAGTACATTGTAAGGAATAAAGTAAAATAAAAAATGGATGATATAAAGTGTATGTTGCTCTTATTTTGATACTAATTCAGTTCCAAAAAAATTTGAGATCAAATATTCTAAATGTAATGAGTTTTAAGTCAAATTATGCAAAACTTTTTGGAACTTTAGTTCCTTACGTCAGGTTATGTTTGAGCGACCAGGGGTCGCGACGCAAAAGATCTGACCGTTACGTTACGTTGCATCGTTATGTGCCTTGCTTGCGTTCGTGTGCTCTCTCCTGAGTCTCTCTCTCGTTTACGAAGCAGCGATTCATATGCTTCGGCCGGGAATCGAACCCGGGCCGCCCGCGTGGAAGGCCAGCATTCTACCGCTGAACCACCGATGCTATATTAAAATTCTATGCAAAGCTGGTATTCGCAGTGCTGGTGATATCCTTTTTTAATCAGACTTAGAATTAAGACTATTCATTATTATTTATATTTTGAAAATAAAGATATGCGGATTCTTTTCATGTTGCATCACCCTGAAAAATATCACCGCACGACCCTGGTTGTCAGTTGTATCAAATCAACCAATCACATAAATGCCAACTTAAATTCAAATCGCTGATGATTTTTTGCGCGATTGATCTTTTTTGTTCATTTCGAGGAAATTCAAATTATTTTCGGAATTTATTTCAATACGCACAAAAAATGGTATAAGCATCTCGAACGTTAAGGGTAATTAAAACGTTTGCATATAGATTCCTCTCGTGAAATTAGATAAAATTATATGAGGATTAAGGGGTCTAGCACATTTACTTTTCGAAATACAGGGTGTTGAAATTTTGAAAACTTGAATGTTTTAATTCGATAACTTTAAAATGGATGGATAAATTGATTTGACAGGTTGTTTTTAAATGTAAAAGGGCATATTTTGATAGAAATAGTAGTTTGTGCAACTAGTGTGGATATGATGGCCATATCGCACGAGGACGAAGTTTGAGCACGACGCCGTAGTGCGATATGGTCAATTCACACGAGTTGTACAGCATATTTTTTCTACGACCCACTTAAGAAAAAATCTAGAAAATAAAAATTCCTATAAACTGTAATATAACTTCAAATTAAAAATTTTACAATTCAATTTTATGTTTCCACTAATTTTTTTGTGGTGAACGTACAGTTCTTGAATGTCCAATTTGTATAATGCTACGGTTTCCCTTTTTAAAAATACGATGCTGTTATAAGTAGATGTTGCCAGTCAGACTCCCTCATGAAGGGTACCGTACCATTATCTATAATAATGAATATTCTACTTAATATTTCAAACGTCTACCTGTTGTCGTTATTAATATCAAGCAGAATAATTATTTAAAAATAAAATTAACAATAAAAAAAAACTTCTTCACGGGGAATCGAACCCGGGTCTACCGCGTGAGTGTCTGGTTTGCTTACTACTCGGCCACCGAGGCATCAGCAAATTGTTTATCTATAACGTCAAATGTATTACATAATTTATGCTTAAAAGAAACAAAGTTCCTACCGTGTGTCCCACGACACGTTCTACCTTTTTTTCACTTAAATCATCTTCCCACATTGAATAATTGTCAAAATTATCACAGATTTAATATCTTAGAATAGAAAACTACTAGATACTCCCCACTCTCCATTGTTCGATTGTACTCGTATGTTAGCATAAATGCATTGTATCATCCAATATCTCAACAACACTAAAAAAATAAGTATCTTAGTTAACTTGTTTATTTATATCAATTTCTGTAATTTATACCTTCATTATGCAAATCTTGTAATTTGTGTGAAAAATATAATTTTACTGTAGAGGAATTTTTTGTTTTTAATTTTATTTGATATTTATGGTTCCACTACTTAGTAAGTTATTATTGTTGACAAAATGTCAGAAAAAGATTAAAAAATATTCGATATTCACAATATTTTCATTGCCAGAAAAACAGATATTGTATTCCATTTTTATTGATATTCAATAAAAAAAAAACAAATTTTTTTTGCAATGCTCAAACATATGGTTTTTGAGATGCATTTACTGTATGTATGTAAATAACTATTCCGGCAGTTCACACTTCGTTACAACATGTAAAATAGCTATTTTTAGAGTATGACTTGCAGGTGAAATGTTTTTATTTTATTTTTGTAAACTCTACCTCCATGTCCATTTTTGCATCTAGCTTTGATTTATTATTGTGGTCAGTATAATGAATTTATTTTTCACAAAACAATGTTAATATATGCAATTAATATTGTTAGTGTTAATTACATTAGTTTAAAACCGTAAACATCCTCAGTAATATGATAAAAAGAGCGGTTACTATTATAAATATCCCAATTAAACACTCAATGACGCACGAGATTTTATTGTATCATGACAATAATTATGAGAATATGTACTTCGAAATTTAAAAATATAGTGACTGTTGAAAAACGAATTTCAAGTCGGTTCAGTTCAACAAAATCCTTGAAAGAATTTGCTTTCATATTTTCTTGAAGAATAATTGTGTTTTCATCGTCACTTAAAAAAAGGAAATTAACCGATAAAAGCAAAATCAGCCAACTTCATAAAATATTTACATCCCAAATACATCTGAATTTTCCCCCAATTTAAATAATTTCTTTTTCATGTATAATTATTAATTTCGGAAATTTCGATTTATGAAGTGCTCTTTCAGGAAATTCTGTAATATAACATTCACAATTTGACTGCAAGCATGAAACATAAACAAACCAGATTCTATACCATGTTTTCAATGTATACCTTGTTTTTAAAGTCATGTGCCAAATTTCATCCAATCACCGCTGTATTACAGCGATAATACCCTACATGTGGTGTTTTCAGTTTGATGTTTATTCTTTATTAAAAATTAATTCAACGTCAAACTGACAACTGGATTAAAAATGTCGCGAATATTTGGTTTTGCATCTAACGATTCAATTAATTTACCAATTGTACTTTTCACAACTGTAGTTTTAAATAAAAATGAATACTATTTGATTAAGTTTGTATTGAAAAACATCAGATTGGCAATCAATTTTTTGAAAGCTACAAAGTAAAAAATTATCTTATCGAATATTCCTCAAAGATAATAGCCCTCGGCCTGCGGCCTTGGGCTATAAGGGAAAATGGTTTGTTTCTACATACCAAATGTGATTTGAATTTGAAGCTTTAATAAATTTGTCAATTCAACTTTTTTTGTCTCGGACAATAAAGAACAGTTTATTTAAAATGTTGATTTTTAGAAACTAAATGGTAAGTTTAACATAATTTTTATGTGAAATAAACGTGGAAAAGCGTGAAAATATGTTCTGGAGCTAGGTCCAATTAAATATTAAGATTATGAAGTTTTGTTTCTAATATTCTAATTCGTGAAATATTATAAGTAATTAGAATAATTATTATATATAGTGATACGTTAATTGGACATATATTATTCCTTAAGCGTCACCTCATCAATCAGCAACATTATTATTGTTCAAGAAATCTTTCAGTCTTTGGACAGCTACTACTTAATCAATTCCTTTTATAGAATATCTAGAATAATAGTTTCCATAGCATTTGAATTTATTTCCATATACCTTTTTTAATTTCACATAGCCTTGAATGCTACATTAAAGTACTATTTAGAGGTACAAAATTAAATAAATACGGTGGTGGAGAATGACCTCAGACATAGTCTATTAGCCACTTAAATAAATATAAATATAATAAAAAAAAACTTACCACTTTCGTTGAGATCGAAACTGCTGTTGATTTCTTCAGCTTGTCTTCTGTCCCTTTCCACTGAAAAATATAATTCATTACAATTTTATTATACAATTATTTCATTATAACCCATATTGACACTTAAATACAGTTGGTGCTGACTGCACTGTGTATTTTGTGTTTTTATTATTTAAATAAAATACATATTACATTGATATTGCTCCACTATACCTTGTTTTTAAACTAAGAGGAGCGATTTGAATTTAAGTTGGCATTTCTGCAGCCTAGTGATTCGTTAAATTGCCGCCCGTTTAATACAGCTTTTTTGATACAACTGACAACCAGGGTCGTGCGGTGATGTTTTTCAGGGTGATGCATGTCTCCCAACTGCCGCCCCATATTTTGAATATTTCAAAATTGAGATAAAAAAACATGAAAAGAATGGGCATATCTTTATTTTCAAAATATAAATAATAATGAATAGTCTTAATTCTAAGTCTATTTAAAAAAAGATGTATTATCAGCAATATTAAAAGCGGCGTGTTATTGTGAGAAATCATAAATCATGTAAGATGACGGACCATAAAAACAAAGATGGGTTGAATATTGACCCAGTTAGATTTGTGTTGAACATGAACATTGATGATTTAGCTATTCTTTAATAATTATGTTACCTATTATAATAATATAAAAGTTAAAATTCAAGTTCTAAATCAAAAATAAAGGCATGAATAATTTTTAGCTTCCCTCTCCTTTTGTAAGGCCGCCTCATGCAGTTGCCTCCCTGCTTCATAGTACCGCACGGCCCTGCTGACAACGGTATTTGTCAGTTTTGTGCTTATATGAAAATATAATAACTTCAATCTTTATTAGGTACATATTTTTCAAGTTTGTTGTTTTATTTTTAACTAAGTATTATATTCCAACTAAGTTGAGTGCTATTTTTATTATTTATTCAGTTTGATAAACAAAATATATGCTTGTTTTTTCTTGTTAATAATATAAATTTCCAAGTAAAATTTTATTATTGTAAATATTTCTACATCAAGTTTTACTCACAATACAGTACATTATTATGGTATTTCTCGATATCAAAACTTGTGTTGACTTCTAGTTCGTGCTCAAATGTGAATAGAGAATAATTTAAACATACAGTAGCCTGTTTGTACATATTTATATCATCAAATTTGACAAAAATCACTTATGAAATCCCACATCTTGTTCACAATTGGTTACAACTTTCGCCATGGCCTGTGGCCAATGATGATTCAAATTTCGGAACACCCTCTTAATCTAGTAACTTTTAGAGGTGTAAGTATGGTGTAAGTGAGGATTCCTAGTTTAAAAACAAGGTATAAGTCTGTCTGACAACCAACTGACTTACACCACATGTCAAAACATACAAGATTCAACTCCAATTGATTGGGGGAGCCAGGACAATATGACCTTCCCGTCAAAGCCAGGTGCTCTGGAATGGTCTAGTTTGTGACAAAGAATGAAACAAGACGATGGTGAAGTTGCCTACACATGCGAGGGATGTTTCTTGCCTCAAAAAATCTCAGTATAAATCGTTTTCGTTTTTGCTACTTCTTCCATGTAAAAAACTGATAATCAAGCGGAATGAATCTAGTAAATTAATAAATCTAGGTTCGACTCTAGCTAGACCGTGAATTCCTGTGGAATAAACGCGAAAAGGAGATTATAAACGAAGCAAAAATGGCTCTAATGGTGTGCAGTAATATGGCAGGGAGAGATTGGGGCTGTAACCCAAATATCCTGAGCTGGATGTACACTGACATAGTGAAACCAATTATTAATTATGGAGCCATTGCGTGGAGTACTAGAACTAGCCTATTAACGACGAGAGAAAACCTCTCCAAAATTCAAAGAGTAGTATGCAATACAGGAGCAATGAGAACATGCCCAAAAGCAGCAATGAAAGTGATTCTCAACCTCACACCACTACATATCGTGGTGGAAAGTTAGCGGAAAGAACAAGATACAGAGAAAATCATTAAAAAACTACCCACTTACTTTTTACAAATCAGAAAACCTGGGTCATGCCACAAGTTGGTAGGATGAAAAAGTATAACCTCAGAAGCTAAGAGGAAGTAAGGGGACACAATATATCTTTTAGGTCTCAATTAATGTCATCCCAACATACATACATGCTTAAATTAATTGTTATTAATGAAAATATGATAATACTGGAACAAAATGATAGGATCTTTGTATTAAAGAAAGAAAATATATAATGACAAATATTAACTATTTTTAATAGATGAGGCTTATACTTGAAGTACATCCATATAAATGATGAATTGAAGCAATTTGATTTGTTAAAATCTACATTATTGTCAATATCTGTAAAATTCAGTTTTAAGGCACTGTATAAATTAAAATTTTTTCATCACACCTCCATTCATTTGAGAAAGCTAATGTGATATCGAAAAGCGTCACAACTTTAATTTTAATAAAATGTAGATTTTAACAAATCAAATTGTTTCATTTCATCATTAACTATTTTTTAATACAATATTGGGCATAATTATGGTCATTGAAAGTAGTGGAGAAGTATGTTTTGCTTTTTTCATTTGCAAATCCTAGAGAAACCGAAATGTATTCGACGGTTAACAGGTGCGGAAAGTTCAGGAAACCATAAATATGAAAAACAAAAGCAAATATACCGTATATTTCTATATCTATTCTCGATTTCACCCCTTCCTCTCTAGTTCGCTCAATAAAATACAACTTACTTTGGAGAAATTGGGAACTCTTCTTAATCCTAGAGTGTTCGTTTGCATCATGTCGCATTCCTATCAGCTTCATTATACCACGGTCCTTTTTCGTTATTGGTCCTGGACAACTATCTTCATATTGACGTACACAATGTCGATGAAGATTAATAAGACACGCTGAAATAAAAATATGTAAGTGAACAATACTTTTGTTGATTATTGTGTATAAATATAAAATGAAAATTTTGAATTCTCAAATACAAGGCGTAGGTCATTTGACATGAGGCTGAAACAGATAGCCGGAGCTAGCAGCAGATCGACATCGTCGTTATCTTTTGAATTAGGCAACCGTAAGAAGCAGATGCCCAATTTCACCAACCATTTCCTAAAGTTAGGTAATACCTAAATCAGATTTTGGAACGACAAAATAGAATTTACGTTTCATCATGCGCTAAGAAACGCCTAAACATGATAGAAAATACCCAAAATTGTCACTCTCAAGTAATTCTTAGCGCGTGGTAAAACGAAAATTTCACTTAGCAATTCCAAAATCTGATTAAGGTATTGCCTAACTTTAGGAAATGGTTGATGAAATTGGGCAAGAGTGTTCTATTTTCTAAACGCATCATTGAAATTTGAGCAAATATTGGAAATAACTTCTCTTGGTGCAAAAAATGATTGTATTCGAATAATTTGATTTACCTGTGCACTGGTATCCTTGCGGTCCAATTCCATATAAGATTTGATGGCAGTTGCTACAAAATATCACAGTATAGTATTGTTGTGCTACAAATTGATGGCCCATAATATTTAACTGGAACAAAACATATTTTTAATTATAATATTGAATAAAGCATGACAAGTAACAAAGCATAACTTTAGAAAAACTACACAAAGAAAATGCACAGCTTTCAAAGGGATAGTCAAATTAAAAATCGCCATTTTCATTATTCTTTGGATATTGTACTTTAAAACCTCCAGTCAAAATAAGACTTGCGCGTAGTACCTAAACACTGATAGTTTTCAGAAGCTCAAATTTTAAACATTTTAAAACTGCTGAATTGGAGAATTGGGTGTACAGAATATAAAGTTCAAGAGAGAACAGCATACTCCCTCCCCAAGAAGTGCCCACTTCTCTAGACATTGTCTCTCTGTTATTCTATAGCTTTTCAAAGAAATTCGTTACCGAATTAAGCAACAAGAAGGAATGGGATCCTAATACCATTACCAGATTTGGAAATAATGCCATTTACAGCCGGTTTCACAATGTCGGGTTAACTCCTCGGGTCAATTAACCCTTACCTATAAGGTTACCATCAGATACCGTTCCACAATTGTCAGCTCGTCTATGGGTTAGCTGATCGGAAGTTCAGTAGTAATTTTTGTTCAGTTGGTAGCAGATTAGGTATAATGATCAGATTTTATGGATAGTGACATTCAAAATCGAAAAAAAGAAGAAGGAGTTAACCTATAAAATCAATTTATTTGGGAAGTTGTAGTTCGGTATAATATTTCTTTGGCAGAAGTAATAATTTTAATTAAGTGATAATGAATTCTTCGAAACGTTGTCCAAATTTTTCAAAAGAAGAAGAAACCTTATTGCTTTCTTTAGTTAATAAATATAAGCAGATTGTCATATTCCTCAAAATAATCGGATCTAGGCCTTATCATTTTTGGTCTTCTTGGTTCCTCATCACTACTATATGCATTTACCTCATAATCGTTCATTTTCCACTCAAAAAAAATATGCTAACAGATACCACGTTTTGTGACAGATACAGCAATAGCTTTAATTGTTAGGTTAGAATCTCCAGGTTATTATTATTACCACTAGATTTTCTGGTGGTTAAATATTCTGAGAGTTAACCATAACTTGAACCCTTTACTGAACAATGTGAAACACTTGTTTTGAGGTAACCAAGGGTTATTTGTTAACCTCAGGATAACTTGACATTGTGAAACCGGGCGTTTAGGGTGTGTTGTAACTCAGTAGGTTAACCAACAGGTCACGGACCAATGGTTGAACAACGGTTAACCATTGATCTATGGTTAAGCTATTTTTCGTTGTAACAAGAATTGTGTAACAGAGGTCACGTAACCAACGCATTTCAGTTGGTATAGTGGTTTGAAAATTAAAACTTCAATTTGACATTCCAACAGACATTAATTTATAAATCTTTATTCTGTTTCTGAAGATATTAATTTATAGAAGGTACTTCAATTTTATATTGAATATGGGTAAGTTCATAGTCACACATTAAAAAAATATATATAAAATTGTATTGTGTTTTGGACCCTGATAATAAAGGCGGTTTTAAGCGGACCACAAACATCACAAAAAGTGAGAATTACTTACTACAATTAATTTCAAAAAACGGCCATATATTAGAAAATAAAATAGTGCGTCAAACCAAAGCAAAAATGAAGCACCGTTTCTATGTATAGTCGAAACCTAACTCTAAATTCATTTCCTTTCAATTTTATAGAATGGTTTTCTCTTCTGCTGACATTTCTAGCGGCTCTCGGAAACATTTCTAATTCATATAGTTCTCGAAAATCTTCGTAGTCCGTAAGCTCTTGCAGGTTTCCTCTCATTACTTGTAGAATTTTATTAATTTCAAATAGTAAATCAAACAAATGTCAATTGTAGAATTGTCACAAACGTCGTTAAAGAAAACATGAAATAAGTAGAATTTAATTTTTCCGTGTTTTGACCATAGGTTAAGCCCCAGAAATCGGATTGCAACCTTTTATATAGTTAACCAGTTGGTGACCGTCCAAAACCTTTTGAAGTTAATCAATGGTTAACTATAACAATGGTTTAACCTGCCGAGTTACTACACACCCTCAATGGTATACAGGCGGCTCAAAAGCAATAGAAAGAGCTGGAACGTGCCCGGAATCACACTGAAAGCTTGAGAAAAACCCCAAGAATCTTTCAAGCGGAAATTCACGACATAAAAAAGTGTGCCCAGTTCAATATTTACTAATGATATAGAAGGTGAAAGTTTATCATAATGTCGGATAGTCAATCAGCCATTAAGCACTGAGCTCTTGTGTCACCCATTCCAAAATGGTGTAGGAATGTCTAGTCATACCTTACTGTGGAGACACTCGTATAGAAGGAAATTAAATAAAAGATGAACTTTTGGTTGCGTTTGGTTAACAATGGTGATTCATGAATGTCCTTCAACGTTCATCTGACATCTGTTGCATTGCATTCATATTCGAATTTGTGTTCAATTCGTGTATTAGCCCTCTGCAAGTATTTTATTCTCAGTTTAGTTCTTTACTGTTCATAAATATTTCTTATTTGCTGCGTTAGTTTATTTTTCAAGCTAGTTGTTTAATTTTTATAGTAGATATTATTTCATTAAAGTTCATTATTTCTTGGGAAAATAGAAAACAAGAGAAAACTCTTCTCGTCTAGCGAAAAACTAGCCCTAAGTGAGCAGGTTCGTAAATATTCTTTTATAGAAAATAAAAAAACTGATTGTGCTAGCTTAGCTGGAAAGGAAAAGGCATGGGTGTCACTGGCACACGAGTTTAATTCAAGCGGAGGGCATTGTTTTGTCTAAAAAATGAATGAATTCAATAATTTTGCTTTTTACTACACCAATGTGATTACTAACCTAGGTATAAAATAGTTCACAAAATCAATTGAATCATCCATCATTAGTACATTGTTTACCGGGTAGGAAAAGCTTAACATTCCTGGACGACTGTGAAGATTGCTAAGTCGAGGCGCAAGCCGAGACTTAGCAACACAGAGTCCAGGAATGTGGCTTTTCCTACGAGGTAAACATACTATTTTTCCGCAAATCGTTTAAAATTCGACAGATATTGATTGATTTAAAAAAAAACGCGATAATTTTATTCCCAAATATATGGTGCTTTGAAATTCCTAATAAAATTACTTGGGTTACTATGGAAACGTATTGAGGTTGAATTGTCAAACTTGACGCTTATAAATTTAATTGCTGGTGTTCTCGAAAGTAAAATGATAAGTGATGATGAAATTTCCATTCCTGGGACTCCTCCAGAGCTGGTTGAGGCAGTGAATACTGCTTCATTAGAATTATTGCCAAAGAAATCAAGAGAAAAGTACGAAAATGCATACAGACGTTTTATGGATTATCGCATGAGTAAAAATACGAGTTCTTTCTCAGAAAATGTTGTAATGACATACTTCCTAGACCTTTGTTTAAAGATGAAATCTTCAACATTATGGGCCAATTATTCAATGCTGAAGTCAACCCTTGCACTTAAACACAATGTACACATACTCAAAACTTCGTTCTTTATTGAAACGGCAAGCTCAAGGTTATAGGGCAAAGAAATCTAAGATTTTAACGAAGGAAGAAATTGAAAAATTTATCCAGGAAGCTCCAGATAAAGAAAATTTAATGATTAAGGTAATTTACAAGGTTTTAATTTCTATTTAGATTATAGCTTTATTTATTTTTTAGGTGGCTGTAATATTTGGTATTTCTGGGGCCTGTAGAATGGATGAGTTAGTCCGAATGACTGTACACGATATAGAAGACTTAGAATCTAAGCTTTTAATCAGCATACCTGATTCGAAAACCAACAAACCAAGATCATTTGTAATTAATCAGATCTACTTGAATGTTTATCGAAAGTATGTTTCGTTAAGACCAGAAAATATGAACAGTGACCGATTTTTCTTTAAATATCAAAGCGGAAAGGGTTGTAGACAAGTGGTAGGAATTCATCAATTTAGAAAAATGCCCAAAATAGTTGCTACTTATTTGAACTTGGTAAATCCGACAGAATATACTGGTCACTGCTTTCGTCGGTCTTCTGCAACAATATTGGTTGACTCTGGTGCCGACATAACTAGTTTAAAGAGGCATGGCGGATGGAAGTCATCAAACGTTGCTGAAGGATATATCGAAGAATCGCTTAACAATAAGGTTGAGGTGGCAAATAAAATTTTCACAGTACAAAATATTCAACAAAATGACCCTACCACCCTGCATGTTGTCCAAAATGTTTCTCATAGTTCTAAGAGTGTTCCTCCAATGTTCAATAATTGTACTAACTGTCAAATTACTGTAAATATAACAAATTGATCTTAAAAATGTATTCAGCAATGACTTGATGTTTTCAAAATATAAATTAATTCCTTATAAGCAATGTGTTTTCAATCATTTATGTAGAACACTAACAACTGTACGGAAATATCATTTCCTTACAGTAAGGAAGTCCTGACTTTTTCTTCAAGAAATTTTGACAGGAATGTCAAAATTTCCTAGCGATTTGCGGAAAACTAATTTCCTTGAAAAATTTGAAACTTTAACAGACAAATAACAACCAAACAAAATTTTGATATCGAAAAATGACAGTGTAAGGTACAAACGTGGTTTATAGGTTGGAAATCTTCACTCAAGGGAGCTGGAATCTGTACTTATATTTCACTCAAGTTAAACTCAAACTCAACCTCACTTTTCGCCTGTCAA
Organism: Galerucella calmariensis; assembly: GCA_910591675.1. Lineage (NCBI taxonomy): Eukaryota > Metazoa > Arthropoda > Insecta > Coleoptera > Chrysomelidae > Galerucella > Galerucella calmariensis. The sequence goes on along the minus strand of CAJUYG010001658.1, from coordinate 8,892 downwards.
ATGTCTCTGCATACAATAAGGATGAGTGAAGTATGAGTGACCCTCAAGTGTCGACTATGAATTTCACCCTTAGATTATGAACTCACTAAGGAGAAGTTCAAAGATAACTTTGAATGCCAATGGTATAAAAAGTAGAAATCAAGGTTTGCAAAGAAGCCACCTTCATGACAATACAGAAGCTGCTGAATAATCAACACTTTACCCTATATGCTCTAAATTATTCCATGAAAGATGTACATTTGAGAAATATTGTTTTACATTGTTAATTACAATGAAGTAGTTGGATAGAAGATAATTTATTAATTACTATTAACATATCCTCACCTTTCTAGAATATTTTCCAATAAATTTGGTCCTAAATGATTTTTCCTTATTAACAAATGTAGGGCACCTATCTAAGGCATGTGCAGCAGGTGGACGGATTTGAAATATTCTAGTAAGAACAGTCGTTAACGCAGCAGCCATATAATAACGTTTAATATCATAACTCTCCTTTTCGAACTCCTCTAAATAAGGATCTAGTTTTTCTAAAAATAACGATTCATACAATTTGGTTTCCCTAACTTTATCGTGATAGACTTCTGCTAGAGCAACGTCAGTAGGACCGTATATTGTGCCCAAACCGGCGGTTCGTTTCTGTTGGAAATCTGCTAATTGTCTGGTAAGCTCTTCTTTGGCACGTGATCTTGCTTTCCAGAATATTTTACGGAGGATTTCTTCTTTGTCGAATTCTCTGGTGAGCACCTCATCGATTTCTCGGGCTATATTTTCATCTACGTTGCCTAATCTGAGAGGCTAGAATAAAGAAAAAATATTATATTATCATCTCATTACATTTGTATATTTGATAAACTTGTCCCAAATGGAACCATTTGTTGACCACTGGTAAAATTGACCAGTAATAGAGACAGTAAAAGGAAAGTCATGGGAATGATAACATTCGATCAATAGGTCGACAACTACAACTAAACATATATCTGGATTTCAAAATAATCTCTCAAAACAAATAATACAATTAAATTCTCGATACTGATTGAGAAAAATGTTGAAAACCACATGAAAAAATGATGACCTATATTCTGCACAATGTATCAATTTAAGATTCTTCTAATTAACAATCAAAAGTCTGAGAATGATGAGTATTGGGGGAAGTGACTAAGAGTAGTTATTTTATGATATAATTATGTTTAAATATGTTAAAGATATTATGGTAATACATTCATATATCATCTTTCTCATATTTTGATGGGTATTATTTGATACTGATCATTCCTACCAACTTTTATAGCTTATTCATAACAAGACTCAACTTTTACTATTTTTTAACTTTAACCATCCTATTCTGAATTCTATTATGAATTATAATTTTATTGAACTTACTGCTCCAGGCACTAGAAAACAGGAATGAATTTCGAAGGCCCACTTTCTCATTTCCTTTGCATTACCTTCTTTGTAAAGATCAGTCAGAAGGTAAAACATTAAACCGTGTGGATCTGAATTGGAGAGTATGTAGTTCATAAATACTGCAAGGTGAGGAAGATGTTCCCAGAGTCTTGATAAAGATTTAAAATGGCCGTGATCTTCCAATTGGTTCTAAAAATTAAAATAAAACATTTAAAGAATAATTTGTTGATACGATAAAATACTTAAATAAAGCCTTTGTTTAAAACAGCAAAAAGGGAGCTCCTTTTAAAAAAGAATAAGTTTGGTTTTCTTTGCCATGATACATATGATTTCAACCAATCTATGCATCAATGTTCCCTCTCTTCTATTATATTCATAAATTCTTAAAATCTGTTGGATTTTGTTAGTAAGTTTATCAACATTTTTAAAAAGAAAAATATCTCCCAAAAATTGTATATATATTTTTCTGATAGATCCAAAAGTGAATAGTGATACCAATATAAAATATACACCATAACTGCACTCAAACATCTCTAAAGATTTAAAATATAATATTTTCAAGTATTTTGTGAAAACATTTAGAAAGGAAAAATGTTGAACAATTTACTAAAAATGTCTCCCAAATGTACATATATTTTTCTGGTTGAACCAACATTGATACCGATATAAAATTTTACACCATAACTGCATTCAAATATCTCTAATAATATAAAATATAATATTTTTATGTATTTTGTGAAAACATTTAGAACGGTAAAATGTTAAAGAACTTACTATTTCTTGATCTGAGATTTCATCATCCTCCATACTCATTATTGGTTGTTGTGAAGTTTGAGGTGTAGCAGCATGTATTGGTGAAGTATTACCCAAAACTCTAGAACCATTGCTTCTATATGAAGTGTCAGGTGAATCCACAAAACTCTAAAAAACAAAGATTTCTTAGATTGTAAAATTAACTATTCTGTATATTCATAGTAAATTACAACTGTATGAGTTGTGTTGAGTTGGTGTTGATTTTACAGGAACAATTTGACTATAACAAGTTTCATCATTTACAACATAGTTAAAACAGGAGAAAGAAAAGTACTTCCTTATTTGACATGTTCCTTGTAGTATATTCAATATTTTCATTTCATTTTTTTCGGAAATTAAACCACAATTTATTTTTCTATTTTTATTTCAATGTTTTGGTAAGTTGCAGCTATCGTTATAAACAATTATTATGATTTTTCAAGAAATGTGTACTTATCTTACACAAAAAATTCGACAACAAGCCAATTATTTAAAATATTTTGAAGTTTTAAATATTTGTCAAATGTTTCATTGATTCAATGTTTAGTCACAGTAGATTATATTTTTGATAAATATTATTATTAATAAAAAAATATTTTTATGTTGTAATAACGTTCTTGCTATTGTTGGACTGATTTGCATTGCATCTACAATGAATAATTGAAAAAGACCAACCCATTAAATGTATTGAGCTGTGTCGGTTGATTGGAATTAAATCACCTGTTCTAAACGCTTATTTAGGCACAGACTAACAATTTCACACAATTATATACTTTCGTCTAATTAAAGTATAAAAATGTGACACGGTGACAGTGATGCAAGCTAAAAACAACATAGGCATGTTTCTCTGATTATGCAAAGGAAATATAATGAACAAGTAAATCATGAAATATATATTCCATTATGGCTACTTGGTTATATTCATAAAATAGAATAAAGCCAGTAATTAGCAAATACCAATACAGGATAACTTTATATTATTCCATCAGTTTTTGAGTAGAATATCCCTTTTTTATACCTAACCTAGTAGACATCATAAAGAGACATTTCATTATCTTAAGTCTTCATGATCTAAGATGCCACACACTTATGGAAGGTATACATGCAAAATACAGTCCAACAAGTGAGAACGAAGAGTGTCTATATGTTCATTGTTAAGAGTACCTACCTATATATTCTAAGAAGTTTAGTATTTGATAATTTTAACAACTAAAAGTTCAATGGGATTATCCAATGTGGGGTGATGATTTAATTCAATGAAATGATTTGCATCATTTAACTTCTCTGGATGTTTATTTCTAAAGCAATTAAGATGTTCACTACATCCTATTTCAGGATGTGTTTCACTGATATAAACTGCATTATAATGAAAACATTTGACCTACTAATACCTACATTTTACACTCCTGATGAAATTTTGTAGTTTAGTATCCATAAAAGCAAGAGTGGACAGAAGATGCTCATGGTAATGTGTTGTACCACTATTTTATCCACATATCGGAGGTCTGTTTATCACAACAGGAAAAGTTTATCATGCTTCAATTTGAGTAAAAAAACTTTGAAAAAACTTTATAGGAAATGGCACGTGTTTTTGGGGATTAAATGTCAAGATTATCAGATGAGAAGTATAGGAGCATACCATATAATTAACAAAACCTATTCTATTCGTCAATTAAATAGGTGACGAGATATATTATTAGAGCCAATGTATCTTTTAAATGTAATAAAATTCAAAAAGAAATCCGCTTTCAATGTCTGTCAAAGATAGATTAAATGTCGCAGCTAGCTCAAAATTTGACAGAAGCATTGTTCCATATAAAGTTATCATGCGGAAAATTCAAAACGCCACTGATTTATCAAACTAACCTCGTGGTATGTCAATATATTTACTCGAATAAATATTCTTCCAGGAATTTATTCGAATGTTATCGGATACTACCGTATAGTTTCATGGAATAATCGACCTGAATTACACTCAATAAACGCCTTTTTTATAGTAACGACGTTATCTTTAAAGAGGTATTCATAATATATGGTGGTATCAAAATTAATTCCTGTATTTTCAACTGATAGGGTTCCAAGAAATAATCACAAAAATACACAACTTGCTTACTATGCATTTATGATTGGATAGGTTTATAGTTGTATTCAGTCTTTTTATTATTGAAACATATACACTATACAGCGGTAAACGTTTTCAACAATGATGAATAAAATAAAATAAATTACAGTGTGTTTGGGACATAAAAAGGGGACGTGCATAAATTCGACGCTAGGTACGTCTACTAATCCTTCTACCTGTATTATTTTGTTGTTGACCCAAAATGACACGAACAACTGACACAGATCAAAGTGTAACTATGTATAAAAATATCAGAAAATAAGAAAAAGAAAACTAAAAAAAACAAAAAACTCAGGCCCAAACCCGGTTGATCAAAGTGTAACTATGTATAAAAATATAAGAAAATAAGAAATAGAAAACTAAAAAAAAACAAGAAAACCCAGGCCCAAACCCGGTTGATCCAAGTGTAACAATGTATAAAAATATCAGAAAATAAGAAATAGAAAACTAAAAAAAAAACAAGAAAACCCAGGCCCAAACCCGGTTGCTCGAAGTGTAACGATGTATAAAAATATCAGAAAATAAGAAATAGAAAACTAAAAAAAAACAAGAAAACCCAGGCCCAAACCCGGTTGATCAAAGTGTAACTATGTATAAAAATATCAGAAAATAAGAAATATAAAACTAAAAATAGACAAGAAAATCCAGGCCCAAACCCGGTTGATCAAATATAAGCTTAATCCTTTAAGGACATAATCCTTCCGGCAGCGTCCAATTTAAGGGTGTCTTTTCTGGACTACAGGTAGTTAGCGTCCAATTTTAAGCCGCCATAAAAAGGTTAGTTTTCACCAAATTTCGTGGAAAAATAAAAAAAACCACCAAAAACTTGGTTATTTAAATTTTCACATAAATTTTTAGGTTATGTGAAAAAAGTGTGAATACAAAAGTTGTAGATCTTTGTATTACGAACAGCTTTGCCTTTCCATAGGCCTTGTAGTTTTGCCGGAAATCGAGATAAATCGTTTCTTACCCTTAAAAAACTTATCTCCTTCAACTTCCCGACCTCGTATCGCCCGCCAATTATTTTTCCTTTCATTTTTGTTATAATCTCTTCCTTTTCCAATGGATTTTATCCTATTATTATTTTTTTTAGATTTAAAAATTATCTACCCTGTTGTATAATGGTCGAGATGAATAATTTCGTGTAGCTCAAAAATGCACATATAATATAATATAATATAATATATAATCTTGATAACTTTGAAATAGGAATATTGAAAAATATTATGGTTTAATTTCTATTAAAAACAAACCACAAGGAACGCACAGAAAATATCCAACATCAAAATTTCATATTTTCAACTTCAATTCTTCAATAATATTTTGAAACAATTTCGAATTTTCAAATTCCATTCTTCAATAATATTTTTAAAGGATCTTTTAATCAGTTAACATTTCACAAATTTGATTACGAGTCTCTCTCGATAGAATACACAGTAAATTTATAACGCATTTTTATTGTAAGTGAAATGTATACAGGGTGGACTGGATTTAATTGACGTATACAGAGATCTCGTACAGCGCCATAGATACAATATCGATTGAATGGAGAAAAAGTTTGGTATATTGATAGGAAATTAGATAGTTCAAAAAAATTTGAAATATCTCGCCTAGTTCCATAGATATTCGACAAAATTCGAAAATGACTTCTTAGGTTTTTTTAATGTGCCGTTCTTGTCAGGAAATATATAAAAAAAATTATGCTGACCATCAACCATCACCATCAACTTAATTTTTTTTAAAACTTCGTTTATTAAAAAAAACTGAGCATAATTTTTTGATGTATTTTCTAATAACAACGGCTCATTTAAAAAACGAAAAAGACCATTTTCCTATTTTGTCGAATATCTTCGGAGCTAGCCGAGATATTTTGTTTTTATGTGAATTAAATCGTACCTCATCAAATTGCTGTTCATCGGTTCCAACTATGCCTTCTCTTCTTGAAGCTTGCGGACTCGGATAAGGCGGCGGTGGTGTACCAGGTGGAGTTTCCCAGTCTTCCTGTCTATTCAAATCGTTTAAACTTTCGGATGTTTTTAAATTGCTGCCGTTATTGGCAACCCCTATCAAAGTTTCAGGACTAGACTTTGTTCTATGATGAGTTGGATTCGGCGACTGTAAATTTATAATAATAAGTAAAATGGATTAAACGATTTAGCAATTGTTAGTTTTAAACTTTTAAAAAGAAGCCTATTTAAAAAATGTTGAACATTCATGAATGCCGGAAAAATATTCATAAAGCAAATTTTCTGAATTTCCTAATGTAAACCAGTGAAATATTTGTGTAGCTATTAAAAATGCAGTTATTCTTCATTTTCATAAGGACTGGAAATAAATATTGTACAAGAATATTATGACTTTAACCAAAAAGAGGTTGTAATAATTTTTAAACAAACACATTTTGTGGAAAAATAAATTTAGAGGAACAAACAGGAAACAAAATATGATAGGTTGATGACTAATATTCAATAGACGTAGGTCTGTAACCTGATCAGCTTCTTCTTTTCCGTGACCATCAGCAATCTGATATAACAATTCCTATATGCCATGGATATGGGATGGGATCAAAAGATGCGTCTTGCCAGGATCACCCTGGGCGACCCTGGGAAACTGGCGTCGAAGAAATAATTTGCGATGACCATGAAAAACCTACGTTTAACAGTAGGATTTCTGACTGGCCACTGTCAACTAAGGAAACACCTCCATACGATGGCGCTAGTGGACAAACCTCTATGCAGGATGTGTGATCAGGAACATAAAACTGTCAGGCATGTCTTATGCGAGTGTCCGGAGTTACCGTCAATAAGAGAGTGTGTGTTCGGTGAGACTTGCCTACACCTGCCAATATAAAGGAGATGTCTCCTAGTGACCTGTCCACCTTCCTGGGAAGGAAAGGATGGACGATGATCTAGGAGGCCAACTCCTCGGGAGGATGTACAATGGGTCACATGTTGCCTAAGTGCTGTGAGCCTACACTCACCATCCCTGATCTACACTTCTACAGATACAGATGCCATGGAGTCCATAACAAAGTTACTTTGTTGTGTCTGGTCAGTAGTTCAAAGCCTTCAAATCAGCTTGACTATAAGAAGGAATAAATGGTATGTCTGAATTAAGGCGTTTTTTAAAAATGGAATATGCAGTGAAGCTAATTTTGAGGTTGAGTTCCTATGAATAGGTTTCCAACTAAAATTTTTCCCGATGACGTTTGCATAAAAAATATTTCCGGCATAAATTAATGATAATTTTTCAAATAAACGACTGAATACATTGTACTTTAAAATAAGTGATTGAACAATGATTTATGTATCGATATATTTTCATCAAAAAATTATTGGTTAATAAAATTAGTATCAACAGCAAAAGCAAAATAGTGTAGCTTAGAACGGAAAACGTGTTGGGTGTTGGTATGTGTAATGATGATATCACATATAAAAAAATGATTAAAAAACCAATATGCGCTGATTGCGCGTTTTTAAATTTAGTCATCATTCGAAAGCAACAAAATTAATGTCGTTAAAATTAATTTAAATGCACGTATTAACATTCAATGCAAACAAAGATTAAACATCGTTATAGCTATATTTAAGAATACAGGGTGTGACGCTTGGCTTGAGGTAAAATGAATTTGGTGCTCGAAATACCAACTGTATTCAAAACAAAATTGAAATTTAAAAATTAGACCTTCACACACAAAAAATAAGGCACCAGCTCAACAGTTAAGACCAAGTGGAGAGGACCTCGCTTTTTAGAAATTAGAAATCCTGGGACCTGGGACATGCCACAAAAAATATAATTTTTTGAAGAAATTTGATACGGATTTCAGTAACAAGGAGGAATGACTGGTTACGGCCACTTGAATGGGTACCTGAAAAAGCTCAAATAAGCGTAGCTAGAAAATTTTATATTCTGTAAAATGGAAGGCATTTAATAGCAATTCAGAATTCTAGAGCATAACACATAGGTAGGAGATTGCTGGATATAAAAAGGGCACGATCTAAACTGAAACCTACAGATATCCTAAAATTCCTCTCTACCCTTAGGAACTGAGTATAAGGAACGAGACACAATAGATCTTTTAGGTCTCAGTGAATGGCTCCTTAGCATACATGACATGACCAAAATGTTTAAATTGAACTAATTTTCATCACAAAAGAGTACTCTTTGAAGAGGAGTAGGTTGAACTGTTGTCTCATTGTCTGCTCTTGAAATGGTTTTTTCGTATTCTCTCGATCTTATCCTACTCCTAATCTAACAACAATGAAACACTTCATGTTACATGTATCATCTAAAAAATATTTGCTATCTGCAATGAGATTAAACATATGGGTCATTACATTAACATTAGAAACAATTTAATTAGATCCACAGAATGGCCAGGAAAAATATATAGAAATAACTTTCAAGTTTCCAGCTTGACCGCTACGTCAGAGTTGATATAAATGACACCAAATAATAATCTGTGGTCCTTCGAGCCGGATCTAAACGGTCACTATTTTTCCATTTAATACATCTATCGAAGCTTATAACACAGAAATGATAAAGTTTAATCGGTCATATGATTTACACAAGTA
>CAJUYG010001657.1:59977-75812 GCA_910591675.1 Galerucella calmariensis | reverse complement strand
TTATTAGGTATTAAACCACTCTGTATACATGAACAAATAGTTTCAAAATGTTCAATATTAATTATCCTAAACAAATACTTGAATTTGTAGTTCTGTGATCTGATAAGTACCATAAGAGTTCAATTATAAAGGATTGGGATTCTCCAGCGATTTAAATTATCTCGGAAAAGATAGCAGGTAATTATATCCTCCTTAACGTGAAAACTCAATATGTACAGTCTTTCAGAAATGTCCACATTAGCTTACTTCCCAGATATCCGATATCTCACCATTTCTTAAACTTAATAAATTTATGAGTTACGAAAACATAAAAATATATACTTTCACCAATCGCCTATTGAAGGTTTTGTGCAGAAACTAAAAATGTAGAAAGAAAATTTGTTTTCGAGGTTTGAGGCTATGTCCAAAAGGTGATTAGTGAAAATATTATAAATATTTCAAAGACCTATACTTTTTCAAAAGACACTCTTCTTTAAGACCAACTTTCGCCGGAACTCGACTAATACAATGCTTCATCCCTTTTTGCATCTGTCCAATCCCCCTTACCGTGCATTAATTTATTTTTTGTTAATTAAAAGCCACCTTCCAACAACTAAATATAGCCTAGCAGCCTCGTAACAATTTAATGCTTGACGTCAAGATAATCTTCAACTTTTTGCCTGTTGTCGTCAATAAGTATAAATTGTATCTAAAAAGTAATTTCAATGTAAAATGATTATGTAACATTTAATCTGTTACGGTCATATAAATAATTTGGGGGCCATGGAATATGTTTATCATTTCATAAGTTTCACGATGCTGGAAAACAATTGATGAAATAAATAAAAGATGTCTTCGTCTTTCAATAACATTGATGATAAAATTTAAATTGATATTGTTATCAAAAGTTGTATTGGGCAATTTATCATTGTTGTTATTTGGAACCCGAAAAGTTGCATTTGTATCGCTGTTTACTTATTTTTATCTCAAAACGGTCACGAAAACGAGGAAGTGATTATTTACTATCAAGCGGGTTTTAAAAAAAATCATATTACTATCACTTATATTTGGCATATTTTCAAGGGGAACGGGTCAGGATCGTATGTCAATTTGTAATTCAAAAGGAAAAAGAAGCAAAACATTCCATAATAATTGAAATTTCTTATTACTCACTATATGACATTGGAGTAGCTCAAAAGTTTTTGGGTTCAATTTAAATACAACCGTTGCTATTAACGAAAAATAATTTTCTGGAACCGATATCATTATCGAATTTTTCTGGCCAAATTATGGTTATTATAAGCTCAAAGTATTTCCAGCTAAATGTATTTCATTCCTATTAAATCAATAGTGAAAAAATATTGTTAAGAACAAGCTTGCACTTACTCGATATAAAAAGATAATAAAAACAATTTCAATGATTGTTTATATGTATACACCATAGGTAAATCTCGCGACCAGTTTTGTGAAATTGTATGATGTGAAAATTGAAAAGTTTGATTTAATTTCATCTATTTTTCTTTTTGGTTTATTCAACTACAAGCAGGTTTTCAAAAATATTTTTTACCATCAATTTATTTTTGGTTAATGGAACTTCTCACTCATCAGAAGTGCAGGTGTCCGCCATTTTGAGATTAGTATGACGTAATTTTATTCTTCGTATTCTTCTCAGCAAACCCTTCAATTTTATAAATATTTTATAATGATAGATAAGAAAATTTTTACGTAACCTGAGGTACCAGCCACATTGAATTTATGTATTATTCTCAGTAAATCCAAAGATTCAAAATTACGTAATAGATCACTTGCCTGAAAAATTACATTTGCTTTTCCTCTTTTTTTTTCGAAATAGCGGTAGAGATTTTTAAAGCTATTGTTAAATATAACCGTTTTATTTATATAGGTTTTTGTCTATCAAATCCTAAATGGTTATTTGCTTTCAATCTTCACTTCGGGTTCATTCAGCTTGCCTGTTTGTTGTTTGAAACGAATATAGTAGTTAAAATTTTACCAGATTTCTGTTAACAGATTGATCTGAAATTTGGTACATTGCTTAAGTGGTGATGACAATAAAATTATGTCTATTCAGAATGATTGTAAACCCAAGATGGTCACCGTCACAAAATGGGGGATAATATTTTTTTCAACCCCTCCAATATGGAGATCAATTGAAAAAGCTTGAATAGTAGAATACACTACATCATAAAGAACACGTTAAATATGGCTGCCAGCACATATTGGCGAATTTCATATTTGCTACGATTCGGGTCAACTTAATCAAAATGCGTTGAGGATCATAGGGTTTAGATTAAATTTCAAGGGGATCAATTGGCCCAGTTGGCATGACCACACTGCGACCCATAAGATCTTTTGTGTATACCCTACATTTATATTTCAATTTAAGAGATATAGGTAAAACAATATTTCACTTAAAATCTCAATTTTATAGCTTTATAATCGATCCAAAAACCACTTCACATAAAATTTAATATCTCACCACTTGTTGTTTTTGAGTTAAAATGATCATCGCTCATAACCTCAAACTTCTAGCAGCGATTTGTATGGACAAAAACAGATTTCTGATTCAGAAGCTGTCAAATCAGCTAGCAACCAATGAAATACCTTGAGCTCAAAGTGTATGCAAAGCTTATGATTGGCTGTTATTGTTCTGCAGTCATATGTTTTTGGTATTGGATTCAATTTCGCACCCTCTGCCACGACCAGAAACTGGAATACATGTAGTGCGATCTCCTTGTACAGTCTCCATGGGTTGCCTGTTAATAAAAATTTCAAGATCTCCACGAAGTAATTTTTTTGGTCTGATCAATTTTGTCCACTTATTTCATTTTTTACAGAGTGTTTTGTTCTAGTGATAATATGTAGTTAGTTATGTATAAAACATTGTACCGGTACATTTCTGAGTATGCTTGGAAATGGTTGTTTATTTATCATTAGTATTAGATAACCGGTAATTAGCAAATTGATATGAGAGTTATCAAGCAATATAGTGTTTCCAATTATGTTGATTGAATAAATTTGTTTCAGAATTGATTCAATAATGCTACTTGAAGAAGGTTTCGAAGTAGTCTCAGTAGATGCATCAGATAAAATGTTGAAATATGCATTGAAAGCCAGATGGAACAGAAGGAAAGAACCAGCATTTGATAAATGGAGTAAGTACTACCTATTCAAAGATCTAGTAATCCCACTTAGGCTTGAGGTAAAAAAATAGGTTCATCCAGTCATCAACTTACAGTCACATTCGGTACTATCTTTGATCAAGATTTTAGTGCGTTACAGATTATTTAATATCCTACCTCGTCCTCGACACTTAGCGGAAATTGATTACTTTTTCATAAACATACGTAAAATGTTGTCTATTATCACCATTTTGATTTGATTTATTTCTCCAAATAATAGCTTCCATATTTCCGCTAAATGCGCTTACAACGGACATCCCACTATTTCTTATTTCAATAGAAATATCTAAGGTAACGATTACATCTGACACGTTTTGGGCGGGACAGTTCCGCTTCCAGGCTGTCGGTACCATTGTCCCCAGTCAAAGCAAAATTGTCCCGCTTTTACCAACAGACAAACGATATATTGTCATATTTACCCCTACCCTCGCACCTACCTTTCCATATTAATTTATTGCATACTAAATGAGCAGGCGTGCGTAGAGAAAAAAGCGAGTAGCATGTTGATAACACAAGGATTTTTTAGCAGCGGTTATGGTACGGATGTTTTCTATGATTTTCGCTTGTTTTCAACTATGTCTCAATAGAAAAAATATCGAGCTGAAACTCTAATGTTGTTACTGAAGAGCGTTGGGTAGTTATTCACACATTTCAATCTCAATTGTACGAAACTTCGTATAATTATTGCAAGCATTTTATGTGTGCCTGGAGGTAGCACCTGCCAAAAAAGTTTCTTTCTCTAATAAATGAAGTATGAAAAAGTGTATAAAAGTAGCTATTTTGATCACAAAGACTAACATCAACAAATCATATGACAAGCTCCGACATTTTGAATCTAATTTGCTTCGCAGAAAAAAATATGAAGTAAATCAACTGTCAACTGTTCACACTACAATCAAATGTTGATTATTAGTTTCAACATACTGTTCTCATGACCATATTTTTTGATAAATACTTAGTATAATGAGTTTTTTTCACTAACTTTCGCAGGCGTCCCGCTCTGACAATATCAATAGATGGCCACGTTACTCAAGACAGAAGTGTTAAATATCTATAAAATAGCATTAATTATTCACAGTAATTATCTATAAACTTGTAGAGCACCAGTGTTTACATTAGATATAAGTAGTGTAGAATAAAACGATACACCAAAAGTCAGACATAAATTTTATGTCTGTTTATATTACAACACTTCTTACATTTCAATTTCATGATGAAATTAATGAAATTTATTGTCACTTCACAGAGCTGATAATAGAATGGAACATATTTTATCATGAACTTAGTTTATTAGCAAATACATTAAAGATGGGTTGGCTGAAAAAATGCTGGACGGACTATTTTTAATTATTCTTTGAAAAATGATTTCAATAAAATATTTCAACATCAGAATAATTAGAAAATTTTGCGAGGTAAGTGTACTGTGTAATAATGTTACAGCTACTGATGGGAAATTCAAGGTGGCGTCACCGGTACAAATAGGGGTCAGTTTCCCATCTATAAGTGGGTTATCAGCTATAATATACCAAGAAAATTGATAATTAAGAAATATTTATTGAAATTTATTTTTCATTAATGTAATTTTTGTATTTATGCTGTTCTTTTTGGTTTTAATTTTTCAATTTGAATTTTCTGCTGTCCACTTTGTTTCTTTTCAATTTTTTCCAAAAAGGGCAGAAAACTTCTAGAGTGAGTGATTACTATTTTTATTATTCACCGTATCATATTTTGAGTTACAAAAATTTGTTTATATACAGGGTGGGGCAATCTTCTGACATCGGGGGATTAATTACATCGTTGTGGTAAGCGAAAAAAACTTTGAAGTTTTTTGTGAGCTAATACAGCTACTGAGGGCACATTTTAAAAATACTTTCGATTTTACAGGGTGTTCCAAAACCACGTAGCAGCACAAACTTACATTTTTTTAAATGAAACGTACTATATTTTGATCAAGAGTCGAAAAGATCTCACCGAGAGCGTAACAAAAATATAGCACTCTAATATATTATATGGCTGTTTCAAAAAGATATGGCCAATTATTGGCAAAAATTACCTCTTCTTTAACACTCTGCTAAACAGTAAATCAAAATAAATCAACAGGTCTTTGTATTCAATTGTCATTCACATATCATTGGCTGCGCTCAGTATTAATAATTTTTTTATCTGTGGCTTCTTTAATACAGGGTGAAACAAAACGCAAGTCAAGCAATATCTCAAAATTTTTAAATGATTCACCCTATAAGTATTTTTACAATTTGTTAGTTCAATTAATAATATTTTGAACGATGTAGTACATTTAGGGTATAAGTTAATGGAAAATCGTGAATATTTTATGATAATGGTCAAAAACAAGTATTTTACGTATGTATACAAATTAAATGGTGCCTATTAAATTTTCACATGCAACGTCTAAGGCATGAATTTTAATCGTAATTTTGGATGCATCTAAAATATCTTTCACTTTTACTCACCAATAGAGGAAGGAAAGACTCAATCGGAATTATGTTGGAAGCAATATTTTTGTTTACCGTGAGTAGGCTAGTGACATTATAGTACTAATAAATATAAAAGCAGTTTGCAGTCTTTACGAAATAATTAAGTCATCACAAACAGTATATCTTAATAATGTAAGATGTAAGATTGTATTTATTTTCAAACTTTTTCTATTTTTAAAAAAATTTATACAATTATGGAAACCAACATTATAAAAACACTTACATTTACATAAATAAACATTGACATTTTATAAAAAGTAAAGTTCATGCTAAGTGTTCAAAATGGCGACCATTTACTTCCATACACTTCTCAATTCTTTTCAAAAACGAGGATCTCACTTTTTCTAACATAGCTGGAGTTATTGTGGAAAATGCGTTACGAATCCTTTCTTTCATGTCTTCCCTGGTAGTAGGTTTGATACACAAGTTGCTTAATGTATCCCCATAAACAAAATCAATCGGTGTGAGATCTGGAGATCGAGGAGGCCACATAATGGGTCCACCACGTCCTTCCACTTGTCGGTAAAATGTCTGTTTAACCACCGACGTACACAATGAACGTGATGTACAGATGCTCCATCTTGTTGGAACCACAGGTTAACTCTTGTGTTTTAATTAACTTCCTCCAATAGTTCTCCCAAATGTTTTTTCAGAAAATTGTAATACCTTCTTCCAGTAAGGCTACCTTCAAAAAAGTATGGCGCTATAACTGTATCTCCTACGATTCCTCCCCATACATTTAAGGACCATTTAGTTTGGGTCGTTGTACGAAACAAATGTGGATTACTACCCGAATAAAAATGAAAATTATGGCGGTTGACGAAACCATTTCTGTGAAACGTAGCCTCGTCACTAAATTAAACATTTCTTAGAAATCTGGATATCCATTAATTAATCCACTGAACCACTCGGAAATACTTACTCTTATTGGAAAATCTCTCTCTAAAAGCTCTTGGTGCATCTGTATCTTGTACGGGTGAAATTTATTCTTTTTTATTATCCTTCCAATTGTTTGTCTACTAATGTCTAATTCAGTACTGAGTTTCCTAGTACCTGTATTAGGATTCTCAACCAAATTTGTCATTACTAAAAATTCGTTGTCCTCGTTGAAAACACGTTTTGGAAGAGCATGAGGTTGATAGGAAACATTACCTGATGTGTCGAATCTTTCCTTAAGTCTTAAGAAAGCTCTTTCGTTGGATTGTGTTCGATTGGGATATCTTTCACGATATACTCTTGAAGCGAGTAAACAATTGTTTGAACACTCTCCTAACACGTAAATCATTATTGATCATGTCTTCCTGCGGAAAATTCATTTTATTTATTTATTACTTGCACCTAACAACACAAACGAATAATACAGCAATATTTCTTTGACATTTATTAGTAGATACTATTTTGACAGTAGCTCACTTGGTATAATAAAAAATATGGCTTGATTATGTTTCGCCCTTTCTCAAACAAGCCTATAATAACAATTCTTGAAAGTGAAACATGCATATTGCATAAACATAAAATTTTTGGTAATTCCAGGTACCTACGGCATTGAAAACATTTTATTTCATTGATTAGATACTGTAGATGCATCCAAAACTACGATTGAAATTTACGCCTTAGAAATATTAAAATTCATAAGACGTTGCATGTAAAAATTTAATACCATTTCATTTTACGATTTTCCATTAACTTATACCCTAAATGTACTACATCGTTTGAAATATTATTAATTGTACTAACAAATTGTAAAAAGACTTATAGGGTGATTCATTTAAAAATTTTGAGATATTGCTCGATTTGCGTTTTGTTTCACTCTGTATTAAAGAAGCCACAGATAAAAAAGTAATTAATACTGAGCACAGCCAATGATATGTGAATCACAATTGAATACAAATACCTGTTGATTTATTTTGATCTACTGTTTAGCAGAGTGTTAAAGAGGAGGACTTTTTTGCCAATAATTGGCCATATATTTTTCAAACACCCATATAATATATTAGAATGCTATATTTTTGTAAAGCTCCCAGTGGGATCTTTTCGATTTTTGAACAAAGTCTAGTACGTTTCATTTAAAAAAATGTAAGTTTGTGCTGCTACGTGGTTTTGGAACACCCTGTAGAATCGAAAGTATTTTCAAAATGTGCCCTCAGTAGCTGTATGAGCTCACACAAAACTTTAAAGTTTTATCTCTCACCACAACGATGTAATCCTCCGATGTCAGAAGATTGCCCCACTCTGTATAATATTTATTTAATTCAATTTGTATTGTTCTATATTCTAGTATTAAATAAAACATATTTGATTATAATGCAATTAATTAATTATTTTTTTTACAACTCAAATGTCGGTTGCTCCAAAATAACGCGCACTGTTTACCATATAGAGGATAGTATAGTGGTACCTCTTCTCTCCATAGTTCACATATCGAGCATGCGGATCTCTCTATCACCCCTAATAGGATCGGTTATTTTGCAAACAACCCTATATCAACGTGTTTGTTCGCAATAAAACAGCTCCTATGATGATATAAAATTATTTCTATTTTCCAATCAAGTGGAAGTAATTGGTATACCTATCGACATAGGTACCTGTTCAATTGTTCATACCTGACAACCCAGTGGTTCGCCCAGGTAAATAATAGGCTGCACATTCTACACGTTTTATACGTAAAGTCATGACAACATTTTCTTATTTTGATGCTGCAATACTTTATAAAAAATCATTCTTCAAAAAATAATTAAAAATAGTCTGTTCAGGATTTTTCTAGCCAACCCATCTTCAATATATTTTCTGATATACTGAGTTCATGATAAAATGTGTTTCATTGTACATATCAGCTCGATTGATAACTATTTTTACAACTCTATATAGTTGATACTACTCTGACCATTTCAAACCATTTCAGAATTATGATTGCAGGCGACGAGCTTTTGGTTATTATTATTTATTTTGTATTAGAAAATTAACTTTGCTATCCTATTGAATCTGGTTACCTATGCATTCCATTCCATTATTTTTATCATTAATATTTTTCAGTTATCGAAGAAGCAAATTGGGTCACTCTGTATGATGATATCGAAGATTTGGTTGGAAATGGTTTTGATGCTGTAATTTGCTTAGGAAATTCATTTGCTCATTTATTAGATAATTATGGAGACCAAAGAGAACAGTTTCAAGCCGTGAGAAATTTTGAAAAATGTGTAAAGCCAGGTGGTCTTCTTTTGATTGATCATAGGAATTACGATGATATAATGGACACTGGAAAAACCGCATCTAAATGTATATATTATAACGTAAGTAAAACAACAATTAAATTTAAACAACAAATCAGAATACTCGTTTCATATTTCATGGTAATAACAAAAATGCATCATTGTGTACAAACGTTTTTTTCTTACATACTTGAAAACTATAGAACTGGCTAGACAAAGAACATCAATTGAAATGTAGGTTGATACAATGTGCCCTTTCACAAAGAGCTAGCTTACTGATAAA
This sequence comes from Galerucella calmariensis, assembly GCA_910591675.1. NCBI lineage: Eukaryota > Metazoa > Arthropoda > Insecta > Coleoptera > Chrysomelidae > Galerucella > Galerucella calmariensis. The sequence goes on along the minus strand of CAJUYG010001657.1, from coordinate 66,646 downwards.
CAAGGTAGATAGGCAACTCTCTACCAGGTTATTTAAACTGAGTAAGAGACGTTTGAGGACACTTACCGACCCTAGGAAACATCTGCACAAAATGGGAATCTATGTGCAGAAAATGTAATTACCTGCTCACATAGGTACTATGCCTATGCGGGAGATTATGAGGAATCAGGCAGAAGCCATTTGGAGGGAAAATATACAATTATTAGAACAAGTCAAAATCCCCCTCGTTTATCTAGTGACCTATATAGAGATAGGAAGCTTCTGGAATGGAAGTAGAAAATGGTACAAATATCAAATTCAAGTACCTGTGCCCTGGGCTCAGTCCAAATGGAAGAAGAAATGAACCATTGTATACAAACGTTTATTTCTCACATAATGCAATATACCCATGTATGATTATAATACATCCTAAAGATAATAGGTATCCTAGCAAGTGCGAAAATTAGAGAAACTAATCCAAGCAATGAGTAGGTGGAAAATACTGTTCCAGGAGAAAGAAAATTCAATGTAAGAGAAGCACTTAAAAATGGATTTGGAAAAAAATAAAATTTTTTTCCACGTCGTCGATCTGTTCCACGGCACGAATTAAGACGTTTCAATAATCAAATTATTTGTTTACAAGCTTGAAAAACTTATTATGAACACTTATTCCAAATTATGTAATTTGTTTTACCTACGACCCCCCCCTGTAATCAGTCAATAACACACAGTCGGTATCAATGTAATGATGTCTATTACGCACTGTAAAAAAACGCACAGCTGTAAAGTAAATCGCACGGCTGCCCTAGCAACATCTTAGCAACTATCAATAGAACGTCGCCATTTTATTCAAAATTTACTATGAAAAGCCCAAATGGTTAAGTATATGAGTTGATTATAATTGAAAAATGGACTTTCGATTATCAACAATATATTGATAGTGATTAAACGTTAGTTCACCCTCCGCTACGCGGCATCGTGTGTAAGTTTTCCATTCGTGCGTAAAATGCTTCTCCCCACACATGTTACGTAATATACTATTACACATTGAATTATTGCTTTGTGACTTCGTAATTTGAATCAATAAAATTATTGGTTTTGAGCACATAATTCATGGTCTCATGGTCATGGTCTTCATGGTCTCATGTGCATGTTTACTTGAACCCCCCTATTTTTAAAATTATAAGGAAGAGGGCCAACACATTAAAAAAACGATTAAAACTTAAATGTTTCAAAACATGCATTATAATAATTATTAAATAAACAATTTTCTTTTTTCAGTCACCCCACACGATTGATATTAAGACTTCAGTACTATACGTTGCAGCTAAACCAGCCTTAGTCACATTGGATTATTTAATTGACACATCATCTTCAGATGATGAGAAAAAAGACTGTGTGATAGGAGATGCTATCAGGTAACACTAAAAAAGTTTTTCACTACTCTTGTTTTTGAACATATTTATAATAATCCAATATTTCCTTGAATGTATTAATATCAATTAAGAAGTTAATTGACAATGAGAAATAAGAATATAAAATTCTCAAAGCTGCACCATTTCACTTACTATTGGGTAAGCTATAAGTTCTAAGATATGTCTTCTTTCCAAAGCCTTTTTATCAGATTTCTTGAGGTGTTTTGACCTTTTTTAAAGCAGCACTGTACATATTTCTCAAGATTAGGAAATATTCAAATTATATTTTATTAATTCTCTCTACGGTTATTGTATAATATTCCCATATTTCTTACAATTTTTTTTCAATTTATTTCTGTCATTAATTTTTTCTTCGGTACACCATCAAAGAGTTGTCCCAAGTCGATAAATGCATCCAAGAGTAGTCATTAAGTCTGAGGCGTTGTGCGATGAAAACTATTGAAATTTATTGAATTGTTTCGGATTAGTTGTAGAACATTTAGCACGCTCTTGGCAATTGTAGTTTGGATGCAAAAAAAAACACGAATTGTGTATTACAACAATCTCTTTTTTGTTGAAATATAATTTAATCCCTGTCGGTCATGTAGCACTCGGTCCATTTTTATAATTTTTATTTTATTTTCAGCGAATTCCGTCTTTCCTACTATCCACACAGATTAAAAGTTTTCAAGGATATGCTACAAAGAAGTTTCGGAGAAAATTCGGAATACAACATTTTTGGTGATTTTAAGCAGTTAAATGAAATTGATGTACCTAATTTTTATATTCACGTTGTACAAAAAAGTTCCACTATTTTTTAAGTAGTTTCTATATTGTAATAATAATTTATAATAATTATATATCTATTTATTTTTAATACTTGTGTTATTAATTTTCCGATTATTTCTCGAAATGCCTGAGAAATTTTCATAATATTAAGAACAATCTCTTTTGGTTAGGAATTAGTATTCGTAGTCTGGTGAGTCTATTGAGAATTGAATTTACTCCCATTTTCAGCTTTTTAACAGAAAAATATATTAAGGATAATCCTTCGAGTGTGGATAAATTTCCTATCTTTTGGTGTTGGAAAACTACCGATTTTGTGACCCAGTTTTTAACCGATAACCTATTCATATGGTTTCAGATATGTAATATATTCGATTATATAATAATTAAACTAATTTAAATCGTCCGTTTGGTTGCCGCTGGTATAGTTTATATAAAGTTCAAAATTAAAATACATCACACAAATACATCAAAAATATTTTCAACAATGTCCTGCACACATGACCATTGTGTGCTATGAGATGCGTTAGGTATATTGTAATGAGTTACACCTTCTTAGTCAATGTGAATAATACCAGGAGTGAACAATCTATTTATTCTAGTGTCGAGAGACGAGACGAGAGACGACCTTCTCTCGTGATTCAAACCAAATCTAGTAAAAACCAAGCAACATTGTAACGATTTTGGATAAGGTTCTATCATATTTGACATAAATTGTGTGCAACATATGTCAAATATGACAGAACCTAACTTAAATAAGATAAAACTTTGCTTTGTATTTACCACAGGGTGGCCCATTAGTGCGACAAAGGTCATTATCTCCTGTACCAATAAAACTTTTGACAAAACTTATTAAGGGTAAAAAGGTGCCTCTTATAAAATTATTTTTGTCTATACAGGGTACTCCAAAAACTCCAACAGGGTAAGAAATTTCCATTTTTTAAATAGAACACATATTTTTAAATTTTCAGATTCTACCTACATAAAATTATAATTATTTTCTATTATATGCATTATCATTCTGTTGTCAATGGCTTTTAAAATATTTTCTTTTAAAAAATTGCATTGTTGAATTTCGACAGCAAAACGGCTCACATGTCTCTGTCTTCCATTATCATTATCTTCACCTTCCGGTTAAACCGAAGGAACTGTATTTCTTGCTTTCGAGTTACATTCGGTTTAGCTGGAAGATTGATTTATTTGGGAAGATAATGGAAATGGAAGATACAGACACATGCGCCGTTTTGCTCTAAGATGTACTGTTAGAAAGCTATAGGCTGTCGAAACTCAAAAGTATAATTTTTCAAAAGTCAATATCTAACTATTAACTATAACCTTAAAATTAAAAATATACAGAAATTTTTAGCGGGACGATTTTTTGGAACACAGGGAAAATAATTTTAAAAGAGGCACTCTTAACCTTTCATAATCTTGGTCAAAAGCTTTCCGCATTAATGGTACCGGGGATATTGACCTTTGTCGCTCTAATGGGCCACCCTGATATTGAATATGAGAAAGTGAGATTTAGATAGTAACGACAGAAGAATAACATATTTTATTTAAAATACCCCGTCAATGTAAGGGTACGTGCACGGGTAAGACGTGGAACTTAGATTGAAGGTGGATACATGCAAGCAAAAATATAAAACTATGTAATGTATATGTTCATGCAAAAAACTATGAAATTAAGATTTAAATTAAAACTTAAATAAAAGCAAGTGAGTAGAACACCTCACTTTTTTATATATTTCCCACAACTTCGTCTGTTTTAACATATCTTAATGTTTTCTTTCTTTATATATAAATATATTTTCTCTGTTTGGGGAATGAAAAACAAAACGATACTAAAGACAAGTTTTATTACAATAATTCAGAGAGCATAATGAATAAATATTAAGATAAATATTCAGATTATTATTCACAATAGGCTTGCATAGTTTCTACTGTACAAGGATTGTGACAGCATTCATCAACAACTCCGTGCGACTTGCGAACTTTGTTGGGCATCACAGAGAATAAATCATTTTGTAGAAATGGATACACCGAATTTGAACCGTAGTCTAAGCCGGTATCACTTACATAATCATTGTCAAAATTATTATCTGTAAATAAAAATGTGTAGGTATCACTATTCCAGTTATTCCAAAAAATAAAATTCCCCACTCCGTGAAAGAAGATAGATAATCGCAGAAAATTTGAATCTTGAAGTGTAAATATAAAAACGATACATTCACAATTTTCACACAAACATTGATTACTTGAAAATTAAATATATGTACCTATACCAAAGAATTCACATATAACATCAAGAAGTGAAGCCCAACGAAAACCCTTTGATGGTGGAGGGACGAAAATAAATAACCTTGAAGGTGGCAGCTAACTCTGGCATACACTGAGAATCATAATAAATGCCTACAGCTTCACTCGAATTACACTGAGTAAAAGTGTATTGGCATAAAGTAATATAGGGAATTGTATAGGGTTTTTCCCATCACTATTTCTGAGAAATATACAGGTACACGTGAAATAGATCATTTCAAAAAATGATTTGCACCTAGAGGCAAACTTCAATCTTATATGGGTCTGTAAAGAAAGTCCTACATGCGGTCGTATGAAATATGGCTTCCACAGTTTCGCTTTTTGTCTGCTGGTGTATTATTTACTTATACTAAAGTAAAAGCTCCTCACCCCAGCATCTAGGTGCAAGAAAGAAGAAACGAAGCTAATGTTGAATGATTTATCGGTTAACGTTCAATTACTTTGATATGTGATTGTGAAGAAGAATTCAACGTACATTACCATTAAAGTAAGGTCATCAACATTGCTGAAATTTATTGGTATATTTTACTCACTTGTAGATTTTCTGCTCCTTGGATTGTAATATTTTCCTTGGCATACAATAAAAAGCATATCTGTTAAACGCTTCCCGCAGTATTTTTCCCTTTTCGTTACGTAGTGATATGGAAAACAGTCAAAACAAGAGATGGTAAAAATTACGATCAGCAATATGCAGTAAAAATTCATCTGAAACATATCTTTAATTAGACACAATTACAAATATTGCTGGTAACATAGATATATATATATATATATATAATTTTAAATTTTTGTTGTGAACTTTTTTTCATTTTGGACTTTTGTACCAAGCAGTAGATTTCCAAGGGAAAATAGATTGGGCTAAGCAGCATCTTGAATAATACAATAGCTTTAAATATTTCCACTTTTAGAAATACGCTTTTTTTAATATTGGGTATTTGGAATCGTCCCTATAAATTGGAAAGATAATTATACCATTCTGGAAGTTTAATATAGATGTTTGAGTTTGAGGTTATTGTTTTAATGTAGAAATTTTTCATTGATTAAGATAAGTAGGTATACACCAATTTTATACCTGAGGATGGTAGGTTTAGTGATACTGATAGAAAATACTTTGGCTACAGTTTACTCAGATACCAGTAATTAGCGCATTATCTATGGACGTCAAATGTTCATTCACATCATCATACCTTCAATAACTATATAGGTAGATCACTTTTATTAGCTCGTATCTGCTTTATTTTATACCGACCGTTTTTTATCTTGCATGTTAAATACGTAAATCGTTTATCGAAATCATTATATTCACTCATTATTACAGAATACCTAAGCTACGAAAAAAAGTAATTATTATATATTTGATCCGAAGATTACTCAAGTAGGACTCAAGTCTTATTATAATTTTGATAATATTTGGGCAATGGTAAACAACAGGCAATATTAGAAACAATATCAGTAATGTACCAAACCAACAATACTCAAAAATATTTATTATATTTATCATTTCAACGAAAAACCATAGTTGTCTACCAAATTTATGCCAATAAAACTGTGTTAATCGTAGTTTCAATGGCAGTATGGAGTAAAACGAGTAGTGTACCTTTTTTATTGAAATGTCAAAACCAATGCTCTATACTTGTAAGTACTATTGCTCTGATTACCCATAAAAATAAAAAAGTACTAAAATTCGGTAATCGCAGACTGTAATCGAGCCAAAGTTTGTTTTGAGAGGCAAGTATGATGTAATAAAATTATAAAATAATTTAAATCCAAAGAGAAAATGTACAGCATAGTCTATTAGCGGAACTATCCCACAAATTTACTTCCTTCCAACCCAAATCTGATATATACAGTGTGTTATTCATAAGATGCGACATACGGATTCCTGTACAAAAATGTCAAACTTTTTCACCAAATAGCGTTCATGAAAAATAATAACAGATTTGGAAAGGTCATTGAAAAATAAGTTCAAATGCACTTTCGATTTTCCTAAATTCGTTATGGTTTAATAAAAAAATGGATAGTTATGTTTGAAAAAGTCGAACTCCATTTTCATACCACTTTCGAATTTTTCCAACCGTTTAGAAGATGGCCATACTGGTTGAAGCACGGTTGATTTAAAAGTTAAACCTGAACTATAGTGACTCGATTCGCCGCTGTGGTAAATTTTTTT
>CAJUYG010001657.1:18240-59577 GCA_910591675.1 Galerucella calmariensis | reverse complement strand
GTTATTAAACACATACATAAAATACCTAATGTATTTGATTTTAATACATTAAAATAAATGCTCAAAATGTTCCCCACCTAGTTGTTGGCAATAGCACAGTCTCCTATAGATCTCCTCCTTAACTTTGTTTAAAGTTTGGGGTGAAATATTCCGTATTTCTGTAGTTATCCTGTCTTTGAGGTCTACAATGCTAGTTGGGTGTGTTGCATATACTTTATTCTTGAGATAACCCCACAGAAAAAAATCTAACGGCGTAAGGTCTGGCGATCTAGCTGGCCACTCAATAGTACCTCTTCGTCCAATCCATTTATTGGGGAAGATTTCATCTAAATAAGTTCTTACCATTAAAGCGTAATGGAGTGTTGCCCCGTCTTGCTGGAACCAAACATTTTCATTCGGTAAGCTAGGATCTATTGCGTTGGGATATAAGTTTGCCAAATCAGCTGTCAAATTTCCATCTATAAATATAGGACCATAGGAAATATAGGGCCTATGATACCGGCCCAAACGTTCACCTTTTGAGGGTACTGAGTATGTGTCTCACGCATCCAATTAGGATTCTCTGCTGACCAATATCTACAGTTCTGTCGGTTTACCTCTCCTTTCAATGTGAATGTTGATTCGTCAGAAAAAAGAATGGTACCAAGAGCTGTCTCATTTCTGTTCAGCTTATTCATCAATCTTTCGCAGAAATCCATTCTACGATCTGGATCGTCTTCTGTTAACTCCTGCACAAAATTTATTTTGTAGGGATGGAGATTTTCTTTATGAAGACATCTTAGAACAGTTGTATGACTAACATTATTTTCACGGGCAATTTGACGTGTACTTGAAGTTGGATTCTCTTCGACGTAAAAAAATATCCACTTTCACATCATCTTCAACGAAGTGTGGTTTTCTTTTCAATGGTTTGACATGTCCCACTTCTCTGAACTGTGCATGAATTTTAGACACAGTACTTTGTGAAATATTAGGCAATTCGGGATACCTGTGATTAAATAAGTTTGCCACTTCAACTTGACTTCTGCAGTTATCCCCGTACCCGATCATCATTAAAATCTCAATTCGGTGAGTCTCAGTTAAATATTTCATTGTTATGTCGACAAGGAAAGAGTGTTTGACAAAGATTTTACTTTTCCAGTATAAACTGTCAACACATCAACAACTGACAGAATAGAAATCATTCTACATTATTTACCGATTTAAAACAATCCACATTATTTACCGATTTCAAACAATCCACATTATTTACCGATTTTGTCTAATTATTGGCGTTTTCATGCAATTTTTAGGTATTTATGATAAAATTCATGGGCGTAGCAGGTTTTGTTTAATATACAAATACGTCTAATAATTAATTAGTTTAGATTTTTGATAAATCCGTATTTAGCTAATTTAAAAAAGTACCTACGAATATTTCAAGTGTAATACATTATTAATTTTAAAATTTCACCCTGTATAATTCATAATTGACCATACATTATTTAATTCGTTGGAATCGGTTCATTAAGAGGATTTCAAAAATATACAAATATAAATTTCATAAAAAAAACAACACCGACTATGGCATACTTGCGTGAATCACCCTGTACATTTAAATTTATGTCCACATAACGCACAACTCAATTCAAAAGTTGACGTATCTCGGCATTTTTTATAACTTTTTAAAATAATGACATAAATAATTTTATTCCATAAGTGGTTTCCACAGTGTATAATTTGTTCAATAACATAAGAAGTAATAAGCTTCATAAATGTAATCAACTATAGTGTTTAAGTTTGACAAAAAAATTTATACCCAAACAGGTAATTCATAGTCGTGGACAAAATATAGTATTCTACTCGCATATAATGGCTATCATTCACTAAGGTGTTTATGTCACTCGCCTGCGGCTCGCGCACTTTTGTTAATAATAGCCATCATTATATGCTTGTTGAATAATATACTATTTTTCTACAAACGTTAGTGAAAGTATAATTTTTAACGCATGCTGTCAGTGTCTGAAATGCCTTTTTATGACACTGGAGTTAAAATAAAAATACTTTTAGCATTACGTTAATATTCTTTTGTTTAAACTGTATCCTAACATTCAATATTCTCTCGACTCGCTACGAAGGGTACCTTACCATTATTTATAATAATGAATATACTGCTAAATATTTCAAGCTTCTACCTGTTGTCGTTATCAATATCAAGCAGATTTTTTGAAGAATACGACGAGTGTTTTTCATATGCTTTTAAATTTGGTACATCTTTTCTGACTTTTAATTTTTTGTATTAAAAGCGCCCTCTATAGTATTGGACCTACAAGTGTGTGAATAATTTTCAGACACACTCGGTACACTCGACACACTCGGTACAAGATAAAAAAAAATTTCACAAAGTATTGTATACTCATTTTTCGGTCGAATGTACTCACACCTTGTATGTTTATGAAATTCTTCACGTCTTCAATATTTATATCGCATATCCATGTAATTTGGCCTATTTAGATCGTCAAAAGAATAGGTATAACCAGAGCTGCGTATTTTAGTTTGACAACTAATACATCTCCGCCGAACGTGTTTATAATGGCCTTGAGTATGATATGAATATAGGTCATCTTTTGTGTATTTTCAAAAATCAATTCACCAAGTTTAGAAATCCTTCAGAGATCTAATTTAAGAAATAGTTTTCCGCTTACTTTCCATAAATTAATGCATTCATTCTTGATAATCTCCAAAATCAAGCGAGGTGTGAACTATATTGACACTTTAATAAATTTCATCCATAATTGTTTTGAAATTAATAAAACATGTTGAATTTTCTGAAGGTGTGAATAGAAAGAAACAACTATAAAAGGGATACGGCTAACAATATTCCTCAGTACCTAACCACAACTAAGTCAGTAAAGCACATACATAACAGTATAAAGGTAAGAAATGGTTTTTAATGTAAAATATTTGTGTAGTGGCAGTATCAAGTATCGAAAATGATTCCAGAATTCTCAACTTGAAATGGAAAATAAATCTAATTTACAAGCTCTGAGCAAAAAACTACGCTCACTCGCTCTTGTGCTTTAAGGAAATCAGATCCCAGAGTAATCAGGGAAATTCTCAATAGACTCTGATAAGCATCCCTGTAAATGTCACTCTTCTATCAAGTAATCTCACAGCTGCGGTGCCCTAGGATTCTAAATTGCTGTACAATTCGCAAGTATGTGGACGGAGATTTCTTCTTTCATGCCACAACTTTTTATTTTCTTCTTCCTCCACTATTTTGTGCTTTTTCAGGTGCCCATTCAGGCGACAATGTCTTGTTAGGATCCCTGTTAAAAACTCTGTGTAGTTTTACTTTGATTTAGGCATTCATTTGATCTCATCAGGTTGTAATCACCCGGAAAAATCCCTGCTTGTCTAAGCCCTACTAAATCTTTTTAATGGTCAGATCTCCTCTTTTTTTCTTTTCTCCAGTATTATATTGTAGCTGATTTCGCGAAAGGGATCCGCTAAGTAACAGCCGTTGGACATGTTCTCATTGCTCTTATAATGTATATACAGGCTAGTCACTGAATCGTCAATAGAGTATTTCTACTACTCCACGAATGGCTCCATAAGTGATAATTGGTCTTACCATGGCAGTGCACAACCAGCTCAGGATGTTTGGGTTGGAAGCTCAATTCCTTCGTGCCAGTATCCTGCACACCATTAGAGCCATTCATGCTTTTTATCTAATCTCCTGGTCGGGTTTTTTACTCTCCAGAGTTTAACCTAGATACTTGACTTCATTCATTGAACCTCATTCTCATCATGTTTTGAGGTTGAGTTTCCTTCTTCTTCTCTTAGTAAAAGCTAAAAGATGGTTTTGGTGGAGTTGATGCCAAGTTCCACTTGCCCGCGCTAGAGTGAAGCATGCAGATTCTGCGATGATGCAGATGAGACGGCAGAACACATTATCTGTAATTGCAGGGTAATTGTCTGTCGACTCTTCGAATATTAGGCCAAGCAATAGAACATAAAAGTATAGTAAACCGCAATTTTTAATTTTTTTTCCTAAAACGCAAAAGGTACTGAAGCAATCGTAGGTGATCGTAGGTAATTAAAATACGAACAAAATGAGGGGCCGAACAAGTTAATCGGATAATTAGGAGCCGGGGAAGTTTGGAAAAACCGGAAAATTAGTACAAGGTACAAGGGAAGTTCTTCATATACACTTTATGTGTGCGAAGAGCAGACGCCAGACGACGGCTCCTTTTATCGTAATTGCGATAATCATCTAAGCTTCAACAACGATTTTTATTGGCATGTAAATTAATATACACTGTGTTATTTATAAGATGCGACATAGGGATTCCTGTACAAAACTGTCAAACGCGAGTTGAATTTTTAACAAAATAGCGTTCATGAAAAATAATAACAGATTTGGAAAGGTCATTGAAAAATAAGTTCAAATGCACTTTCAATTTCCTTAAATTCGTTATGGTTTAATGAAAATATGGATAGTTATGTTTGAAAAAGTCGATCTCCACTTTCATACCAATTTCGAATATTTTCATCCGCTTAGAAGATGGCCACACTGGTTGAAGCATGGTTAATTTGAACGTTAAACCTGAACTATGGTGGTTCGATTCGCCGATGTGATGAAATTTTTTGTTTTGTTTTTAGTTCTTTTTCACAATTTTTGTCTAAAAAACAAATAACTTTGCTTTATTTTAAATTTATTCAAAGGAACTAAAAACAAAACGAAAAAAAATTTACCACAGCGGCGAATCGAGTCACTATAGTTCAGGTTTAACTTTTAAATCAACCGTGCTTCAACCAGTATGGCCATCTTCTAAGCGGTTGGAAAAATTCGAAAGTGGTATGAAGATGGAGTTCGACTTTTTCAAACATAACTATCCATTTTTTTATTAAACCATAACGAATTTAGGAAAATCGAAAGTGCATTTGAACTTATTTTTCAATGACCTTTCCAAATCTGTTATTATTTTTCATGAACGCTATTTGGTGAAAAAGTTTGACATTTTTGTACAGGAATCCGTATGTCGCATCTTATGAATAACACACTGTATATATCAGATTTGGGTTGGAAGGAAGTAAATTTGTGGGATAGTTCCGTTAATAGACTATGCTGTACATTTTCTCTTTGGATTTAAATTATTTTATAATTTTATTACATCATACTTGCCTCTCAAAACAAACTTTGGCTCGATTCCAGTCTGCGATTACCGAATTTTAGTACTTTTTTATTTTTATGGGTAATCAGAGCAATAGTACTTACAAGTATAGAGCATTGGTTTTGACATTTCAATAAAAAAGGTACACTACTTGTTTTACTCCATACTGCCATTGAAACTACGATTAACACAGTTTTATTGGCATAAATTTGGTAGACAACTATGGTTTTTCGTTGAAATGATAAATATAATAAATGTTTTTGAGTATTGTTGCTTTGGTACATTACTGATATTGTTTCTAATATTGCCTGTTGTTTACCATTGCCCAAATATTATCAAAATTATAATAGGACTTGAGTCCTACTTAAGTAATCTTCTGATCAGTTATATAATAATTACTTTTTTTCGTAGCTGAGGTATTCTGTAATAATAAGTGAATATAATGATTTCGATAAACAATTTACGTATTTAACATGCAAGATAAAAAACGGTCGGTATAAAATAAAGCAGATACGAGCTAATAAAAGTGATCTACCTATATAGTTATTGAAGGTATGATGATGTGAATGAAAATTTGACGTCCATAGATAATGCGCTAATTACTGGTATCTGAGTAAACTGTAGCCAAAGTATTTTCTATCAGTATCACTAAACCTACCATCCTCAGGTATAAAATTGGTGTATACCTACTTATCTTAATCAATGAAAAATTTCTACATTAAAACAATAACCTCAAACTCAAACATCTATATTAAACTTCCAGAATGGTATAATTATCTTTCCAATTTATCCAAATACCCAATATTAAAAAAACGTATTTCTAAAAGTGGAAATATTTAAAGCTATTGTATTATTCAAGATGCTGCTTAGCCCAATCTATTTTCCCTTGGAAATCTACTGCTTGGTACAAAAGTCCAAAATGAAAAAAAGTTCACAACAAAAATTTAAAATTATATATATATATATATATATCTATGTTACCAGCAATATTTGTAATTGTGTCTAATTAAAGATATGTTTCAGATGAATTTTTACTGCATATTGCTGATCGTAATTTTTACCATCTCTTGTTTTGACTGTTTTCCATATCACTACGTAACGAAAAGGGAAAAATACTGCGGGAAGCGTTTAACAGATATGCTTTTTATTGTATGCCAAGGAAAATATTACAATCCAAGGAGCAGAAAATCTACAAGTGAGTAAAATATACCAATAAATTTCAGCAATGTTGATGACCTTACTTTAATGGTAATGTACGTTGAATTCTTCTTCACAATCACATATCAAAGTAGTTGAACGTAAACCGATAAATAATTCAACATTAGCTTCGTTTCTTCTTTCTTGCACCTAGATGCTGGGGGTGAGGAGCTTTTACTTTAGTATAAGTAAATAATACACCAGCAGACAAAAAGCGAAACTGTGGAAGCCATATTTCATACGACCGCATGTAGGACTTTCTTTACAGACCCATATAAGATTGAAGTTTGCCTCTAGGTGCAAATCATTTCTTGAAATGATCTATTTCACGTGTACCTGTATATTTCTCAGAAATAGTGATGGGAAAAACCCTATACAATTCCCTATATTACTTTATGCCAATATACTTTTACTCAGTGTAATTCGAGTGAAGCTGTAGGCATTTATTATGATTCTCAGTGTATGCCAGAGTTAGCTGCCACCTTCAAGGTTATTTATTTTCGTCCCTCCACCATCAAAGGGTTTTCGTTGGGCTTCACTTCTTGATGTTATATGTGAATTCTTTGGTATAGGTACATATATTTAATTTTCAAGTAATCAATGTTTGTGTGAAAATTGTGAATGTATCGTTTTTATATTTACACTTCAAGATTCAAATTTTCTGCGATTATCTATCTTCTTTCACGGAGTGGTGAATTTTATTCTTTGGAATAACTGGAATAGTGATACCTACACATTTTTATTTACAGATAATAATTTTGACAATGATTATGTAAGTGATACCGGCTTAGACTACGGTTCAAATTCGGTGTATCCATTTCTACAAAATGATTTATTCTCTGTGATGCCCAACAAAGTTCGCAAGTCGCACGGAGTTGTTGATGAATGCTGTCACAATCCTTGTACAGTAGAAACTATGCAAGCCTATTGTGAATAATAATCTGAATATTTATCTTAATATTTATTCATTATGCTCTCTGAATTATTGTAATAAAACTTGTCTTTAGTATCGTTTTGTTTTTCATTCCCCAAACAGAGAAAATATATTTATATATAAAGAAAGAAAACATTAAAATATGTTAAAACAGACGAAGTTGTGGGAAATATATAAAAAAGTGAGGTGTTCTACTCACTTGCTTTTATTTAAGTTTTAATTTAAATCTTAATTTCATAGTTTTTTGCATGAACATATACATTACATAGTTTTATATTTTTGCTTGCATGTATCCACCTTCAATCTAAGTTCCACGTCTTACCCGTGCACGTACCCTTACATTGACGGGGTATTTTAAATAAAATATGTTATTCTTCTGTCGTTACTATCTAAATCTCACTTTCTCATATTCAATATCAGGGTGGCCCATTAGAGCGACAAAGGTCAATATCCCCGGTACCATTAATGCGGAAAGCTTTTGACCAAGATTATGAAAGGTTAAGAGTGCCTCTTTTAAAATTATTTTCACTGTGTTCCAAAAAATCTTCCCGCTAAAAATTTCTGTATATTTTTAATTTTAAGGTTATAGTTAATAGTTAGATATTGACTTTTGAAAAATTATACTTTTGAGTTTCGACAGCCTATAGCTTTGTAACAGTACATCTTAGAGCAAAACGGCGCATGTGTCTGTATCTTACATTTCCATTATCTTCCCAAATAAATCAATCTTCCAGCTAAACCGAATGTAACTCGAAAGCAAGAAATACAGTTCCTTCGGTTTAACCGGAAGGTGAAGATAATGATAATGGAAGACAGGGACATGTGAGCCGTTTTGCTGTCGAAATTCAACAATGCAATTTTTTAAAAGAAAATATTTTAAAAGCTATTGACAACAGAATGATAATGCATATAATAGAAAATAATTATAATTTTATGTAGGTAGAATCTGAAAATTTAAAAATATGTGTTCTATTTAAAAAATGGAAATTTCTTACCTGCTGGAGTTTTTGGAGTACCCTGTATAGACAAAAATAATTTTATAAGAGGCACCTCTTAACCCTTAATAAGTTTTGTCAAAAGTTTTATTGGTACAGGAGATGACCTTTGTCGCACTAATGGGCCACCCTGTGGTAAATACAAAGCAAAGTATTATCTTATTTAGGTTAGGTTCTGTCATATTTGACATATGTTGCACACAATGTATGTCAAATATGATAGAACCTTATCCAAAATCGTTACAATGTTGCTTGGTTTTTACTAGATTTGGTTTGAATCACGAGAGAAGGTCGTCTCTCGTCTCGTCTCGCGACACTAGAATAAATAGATTGTTCACTCCTGGTATTATTCACATTGACTAAGAAGGTGTAACTCATTACAATATACCTAACGCATCTCATAGCACACAATGGACATGTGTGCAGGACATTGTTGAAAATATTTTTGATGTTTTTGTGTGATGTATTTTAATTTTGAACTTTATATAAACTATACCAGCGGCAACCAAACGGACGATTTAAATTAGTTTAATTATTATATAATCGAATATATTACATATCTGAAACCATATGAATAGGTTATCGGTTAAAAACTGGGTCACAAATTCGGTAGTTTTCCAACACCGAAAGATAGGAAATTTATCCACACTCGAAGGATTATCCTTAATATATTTTTCTGTTAAAAAGCTGAAAATGGGAATTCAATTCTCAATAGACTCACCAGACTACGAATACTAATTCCTAACCAAAAGAGATTGTTCTTAATATTATGACAATTTCTCAGGCATTTCGAGAAATAATCGGAAAATTAATAACACAACTATTAAAAATAAATAGATATATAATTATTATAAATTATTATTACAATATAGAAACTACTTAAAAAATAGTGGAACTTTTTTGTACAACGTGAATATAAAAATTAGGTACATCAATTTCATTTAACTGCTTAAAATCACCAAAAATGTTGTATTCCGAATTTTCTCCGAAACTTCTTTGTAGCATATCCTTGAAAACTTTTAATCTGTGTGGATAGTAGGAAAGACGGAATTCGCTGAAAATAAAATGAAAATTATAGAAATGGAGATAGTACTGTAAGAAAAGTGTTCCCACAATATTTATTATATCAAAATAATATCAATAATAGAATTTTTGGAAAAAGGAAACAACTGAATAATTTTGATGCATTTTCTAACAAAAAAACCATACCTAGTGCTACATGACCGACAGGGATTAAATTATATTTCAACAAAAAAGAGATTGTTGTAATACACAGTTCGTGTTTTTTTTGCATCCAAACTACAATTGTTAAGTGCGTGCTAAAAGTTCTACAACTAATCCGAGACAATTCAATAAATTTCAATAGTTTTTATCGCACAACGCCTGAGACTTAATTGGCAAAGTACTACTCTTGGATGCATTTATCGACTGGGGACAACTCTTTGATGGTGTACCGAAGAAAAAATAATCGACAGAAATAAATTGAAAAAAAAAATGGTAGGAAATATGTGAATATTATACAATAGCAGTAGAGAGAATTAATAAAATATTATTTGAATACTTCCTAATCCTGAGAAATATGTACATTGCTGCTTTAAAATAGGTCAAAACTTCTCAAAAAATCTGATAAAAAGGCTATGGAAAGAAGACATATCTTATAACTTATAACATACCCAATAGTAAGTGAAATGGTGCAGCTTTAAGAATTTTATATTCTTATTTCTCATTGTCAATTAACTTCTTAATTGATATTAATACATTCAAGAAAATATTGGATTATTATAAATATGCTCAAAAACAAGAGTAGTGAAAAACTTTTTTAGTGTTACCTGATAGCATCTCCTATCACACAGTCTTTTTTCTCATCATCTGAAGATGATGTGTCAATTAAATAATCCAATGTGACTAAGGCTGGTTTAGCTGCAACGTATAGTACTGAAGTCTTAATATCAATCGTGTGGGGTGACTAAAAAAAGAAAATTGTTTATTTAATAATTATTATAATGTATATTCTAAAACATGTGAGTTTTAATTGTTTTTTCAATATGTTGGCCCTCTTCCTCATAATTTTAAAAATAGGGGGATTCAAGTAAACATGCACATGAGACCATGAAGACCATGACCATGGGACCATGAAGTATGTGTTTAAAACCACTAATTTTATTGATTTAAATTATGAAGTCACAAAGTAATAATTCAATGTGTAAAACAAATTACATAATTTGGAATAAGTTTTCATAATAAGTTTTTTAAGCTTGTAAACAAATAATTTGATTATTGAAACGTCTTTATTCGTGCCGTTGAATAGATCGACGACGTGGAAAAAATGTTATTTTTTTTCAAATTCATTTTCAAGTGCTTCTCTTACATTGAATTTTCTTTCTCCTGGGACAGTATTTTTTAGCTACTCATTGCTTGGATTAGTTTCTCTAATTCTCGCACTTGCTAGGATACCTATTATCTTTAGGATGTATTATAATCATACATGTGTATATTGCATGATGTGAGAAATAAACGTTTGTATACAATGATACATTTGTTCTTCCATTTGGACTGTGCCAAAGGCACAGGTACTTGAATTTAATATTTGTACCATTTTATACTTCCATTCCAGAAGCTTCCTTTCTCTATATAGATCACTAGATAAACTAGGGGATTTTAACTTGTTCTAATAATTGTATATTTTCCCTCCAAATGGCTTCTGTCTGATTCCTTATAAGCTCCCGTATAGGCATAGTACGTGAGTAAACTAGTGAGTAAACTAGGTAATCACATTTTTTGCACATAGATTCCCATTTTGTGCAGATGTTTCCTAGGGTCGGTAAGTGTCCTTAAACGTCTCTTACTCAGTTTAAATAACCTAGTAGAGAGTTGCCTATCTACTTTGTTTATCAGTAAGCTAGCTCATTGTAAAAGGGCACATTGTATCAACCTACTTTTAAATTGATGTTCTTTGTCTAGCCAGTTATAGAGTTTTCAAGTATGTAAGAAATAAACGTTTGTACACAATGATGCATTTTTGTTATTACCATGGAATATGAAACGAGTATTCTGATTTGTTGTTTAAATTTAATTGTTGTTTCACTTACGTTATAATATATACATTTAGATGCGGTTTTTCCAGTGTCCATTATATCATCGTAATTCCTATGATCAATCAAAAGAAGACCACCTGGCTTTACACATTTTTCAAAATTTCTCACGGCTTGAAACTGTTCTCTTTGGTCTCCATAATTATCTAATAAATGAGCAAATGAATTTCCTAAGCAAATTACAGCATCAAAACCATTTCCAACCAAATCTTCGATATCATCATACAGAGTGACCCAATTCGCTTCTTCGATAACTGAAAAATATTAATGATAAAAATAATGGAATGAAATGCATAGGTAACCAGATTCAATAGGATGTCAAAGTTAATTTTGTAATACTGAATAAATAATAATAACCAAAAGTCCAGCTCGTCGCCTGCAATCATAATAATTCCGTTTCGTGACTACTTGTTTTGAAATTTAATACTAAACTGAAATGGTCAGAGTAGTATCAACTAGGGTTGTAAGAATAGTTATCAACCGAGCTGATAATAGAATGAAACACATTTTATCATGAACTTAGTATATCAGATAATAAATTAAAGATGGGTGGGCTAGAAAAATCCTGAACAGACTATTTTCAATTCTTCTTTTTAGAATGATTTTTTATAAAGTATTGCAGCATCAAAATAAGAAAATGTTGTCATGAAAAAAACGTATAGAATGTGCAGCCGTTGGGTTGCCTATTAATTGAATGAATGAATGTTTATTGATACAAGTAACATACAGTAAATACAACACAATATAATACAATAAACATTAAAGAACCCACAGAAGATGTTGAGAGCCTCAACAACTTGTACGTGGTATTACAAAATTACATATCTACAATAAAAAATAAATTTAATACAATACGCACATTATTCTATCACCTAAGGTGTGTTTAAATATAAGAACAATTAAAATACAATTAAAATATCGAAAATTTAAGACTTTGATATGTTGAAAGATACCAGAAAACAATAAAAATAAAATAAAGGTAAATTTGTATTTAAGAAAAAAGACAGTATCATTCAATTATAATTCACCAAAACTTATTACAGCAATCCAACCAAAAGATGCGTGCTTTTGTGCAGTTTTGTTTGTGATTATCATCATTACCATTATTGGATCTCAATCAACTCACGAGTCTCTTTCCTAGATTTACTTTTGATATGTGTTATAAGCCTCTTTTTAAATTTTCTTATAGTATTCTCACTTTTTACATCTTCTGGTAGGCTGTTATAAAACTTTATTCCCAGGTATGAACAACTCCTTTGTCCGATATTTTTCTTCATAGCAGGTGCAACATATTTTTGCCTATTTCTTGTTTCATAAGTATGGATGTTTTTTTGTAGTTTGTATTTGTTCGAGTATTGCCATATGTTGACCTGCATATAAAATAACTGTCGAATGTCAAGTAACTTTGTTTCGGAAAACAGTAGATCCGTGGGATATCTACGATGTTTGTTCAAGAGGATTCTTAAAAATTTATTTTGGGACACTTGTAACATATTACAATATGTTTTTGAAACACCACCCCAACCCATGATACCATATCTCAAATGTGATTCAACAAGACTCTGATACACTATGATTTTTTCTCTTGGATTCAGATATTCTACTATTTTTTTATATCTATACAGTATGCATCTTAGTTTTTGTATCAGATATGGATATTCCATTTTAAACAACAATCCAACATAATTCCTAAATATTTTATTTTATTTGTGGGCCTTATAGCGAATGAATTCTGAATGATTATATCATAGTCCGGAACTGAAGCTTCAAAACTACTGAATGGTAAGTAAAATGTCTTTTTAAAATTGATTGATAAAAGTCTATTATCTAGCCAGGATTTTATTTTTGTGAAATCATTTTCAATTTTCAGTTTCAGGTTATACCAATTTGTGTCTTTGTATATTACCACCGTATCATCGGCAAAGCTGATTATTTGGCCATCCTTCTCCAGTAAAAATAGATTAATTAAATAAATAGTAAATAGCAAGGGACCCAACACAGTTCCCTGATTAACCCCACATGTTATTTTTTGTGTTTTGCTTAATTTATTATCTATTTTAACTTGTTGTTTTCGATTTTCTAAATAACTTTTGAATAAAGAATGTGCTGCGCCTCTTATTCCCATATCTTCTAGTATTTCTAGGAGAATTGAATGGTCAACAGTGTCAAACGCCTTTGCCAAGTCCAGAAAGATACCTATTACTGGTTCTCCTTTATCTAGGCTATCATAAATAGTGTTTGTCAATGAGTGTATCGCATCTTGAGTAGATTTATGTTCCCGAAATCCGAATTGAGAGTTGGAGAGTAATTTATTTTTTTCAAGGAATGTATTGACTCTGACTTTTATTACTTTTTCTAGAACTTTAGCTAGACTTGATATCAAGGATATCGGTCTGTAATTAGTTACATTATATTTATCTCCTGTTTTGAAGATCGGTGTTACAATTACCTGGGCGAACCACTGGGTTGTCAGGTATGTTCAGGTACCTATGTCGATAGGTATACCAATTACTTTCACTTGATTGGAAAATAGAAAAAATTTTATAAACTTTTATATACTCTTGAACAAAATACAGTACGTTTAATTTAAAAAAAAAATTTAAGTTTGTGCTGCTACGTGGTTTTGGAACACCCTGTAAAATCGAAATAAAAAATAAAAAACATTATTGTGGTTTGATTCCCAAAAGAATAAGAGAAAAAAGAATAGGTAATGCCACAAGGAACTTACAGAAGATACTCAGTAGCTGTATTAGCTCACAAAAAACTTTGAAGTTTTTTCTCTTACCACAACGATGTAATCCCCCGATGTCAGAAGATTGCCGCCCCACCCTGTATATAAACCAATTTTTGTTACTCTAAATATGATATGGTAAATAATAAGAATATTAATCACTTACTGTATACAAATGTATACAAAGATGATATTAATGAAAAATAAATTCCAATAAATATTTCATAATTATCAATCTTCTTGGTATATTATAGCTGATAACCCACTTATAGATGGGAAACTGACCCCTATTTGTACCGGTGACGCCACGTTGAAATTCCCATCAGTAGCTGTAACATTATTACACAGTACACTTACCTCGCAAAATTTTCTTATTATTTTGAGGTTGAAATATTTTATTGAAATCATTTTTCAAAGAATAATTAAAAATAGTCTGTCCAGGATTTTTTTAGCCGACCCATCTTTAATGTATTTTGTAATAAACTGAGTTCATGATAAAATATGTTCCATTCTATTATCAGCTCTGTGGAGTGACAATAAATTTCAATAATTTCATCATAAAATTGAAATGTAAGAAGTGTTGTAATATAATCAGACATAAAATGTATGTCTGACTTTTGGTGTATCGTTTTATTCTACACTACTTATATCTAATGTAAACACTAGTGCTCTACAAGTTTATAGATAATTACTGTGAATAATCAATGCTATTTTATAGACATTTAACACTTCTGTCTTGAGTAACGTGGCCATCTATTTTTATTGTCAGAGCGGGACGCCTGCGAAAGTTAGTGAAAAAAACTCATTTTACTAAGTATTTATTAAAAAATATGGTCATGAGAAAAGTATAATGAAGCTAATAATCAACATTTGATTGATTGACTGTAGACTCATTTATTTCATATTTTGTCTGCGAAGCAAATTAGTTTCAAAATGTCGGAACTTGTCATATGATTTGTTGATGTTAGTCTTTGTAATCAAAATAGCTACTTTTATATGTGTTTTAACACTTTTTCATACTTCACTTATTAGAGAAAAAAAATTTTGGCAGGTGCTACCTTCAGGCACACATAAAATGCTTGCAATAATTATACGAAGTTTCGTACAGTTGATATTTGAAATGTGTGAATAACTAACGCTCTTCAGTAACAACATTAGTGTTTCAGCTTGATATTTTTTCTATTGTGACATAGTTGAAAACAAGCGAAAATCATAGAAAACATCCGTACCATGACCGCTGCTAAAAAATCCTTGTGTTATCAGCATGCTACTCGCTTTTTTTCTACGCACGCCTGCTCATTTAGTATGCAATAAATTAATATGGGAAGGTTGGTGCGAGGGTAGGGGTACGTATGACAATATATCGTTTGTCTGTTGGTAAAAGCGGAACAATTTTGCTTTGACTGGGGACAGTGGGACCGACAGCCTGGAAGCGGAACTGTCCCGCCCAAAACGTGTCAGATGTAATCGTTACCTTAGATTTTTCTATTGAAATAAGGAATAGTGGGATGTCCGTTGTAAGCGCATTTAGTGGAAATAAGAAAGTTATAATTTGGAGAAATAAATCAAAACAAAATGGTGATAATAGACAACATTTTACGTATGTTTATGGAAAAGTGATCAATTTTAGGACGAGGTAGGATATTAAATAATCGGTATCGCACTAAAATATTCATCAAAAGTAGTACCGCATGTGTCTGTTAGTTAATGACTGGATGAAACTATTTGTTCCCCTCAAGCCTAAGTGGGATTACTAGATCTTTGAATAGGTAGTACTTACTCCATTTATCAAATGCTGGTTCTTTCCTTCTGTTCCATCTGGCTTTCAATGCATATTTCAACATTTTATCTGATGCATCTACTGAGACTACTTCGAAACCTTCTTCAAGTAGCATTATTGAATCTATTCTGAAACAAATTTATTCAATCAACATAATTGGAAACACTATATTGCTTGATAACTCTCATATCAATTTGCTAATTACCGGTTATCTAATACTAATGATAAATAAACAACCATTTCCAAGCATACTCAGAAATGTACCGGTACAATGTTTTATACATAACTAACTACATATTATCACTAGAACAAAACACTCTGTAAAAAATGAAATAAGTGGACAAAATTGATCAGACCAAAAAAATTACTTCGTGGAGATCTTGAAATTTTTATTAACAGTCAACCCATGGAGACTGTACAAGGAGATCGCACTACATGTATTCCAGTTTCTGGTCGTGGCAGAGGGTGCGAAATTGAATCCAATACCAAAAACATATGACTGCAGAACAATAACAGCCAATCATAAGCCTTGCATACACTTTGAGCTCAAGGTATTTCATTGATTGCTAGCTGATTTGACAGCTTCTGAATCAGAAATCTGTTTTTGTCCATACAAATCGCTGCTAGAAGTTTGAGGTTATGAGCGATGATCATTTTAACTCAAAAACAACAAGTGGTGAGATATTAAATTTTATGTGAAGTGGTTTTTGGATCGATTATAAAGCAATAAAATTGAGATTTTAAGTGAAATATTGTTTTACCTATATCTCTTAAATTGAAATATAAATGTAGGGTATACACAAAAGATCTTATGGGTCGCAGTGTGGTCATGCCAACTGGGCCAATTGATCCCCTTGAAATTTAATCTAAACCCTATGATCCTCAACGCACTTTGATTAAGTTGACCCGAATCGTAGCAAATATGAAATTCGCCAATATGTGCTGGCAGCCATATTTAACGTGTTCTTTATGATGTAGTGTAGTTTTGATCTCCATATTGGAGGGGTTGAAAAAAATATTATCCCCCATTTTGTGACGGTAACCATCTTGGGTTTACAATCATTCTGAATAGACATAATTTTATTGTCATCACCACTTAAGCAATGTACCAAATTTCAGATCAATCTGTTAACAGAAATCTGGTAAAATTTTAACTACTATATTCGTTTCAAACAACAAACAGGCAAGCTGAATGAACTCGAAGTGAAGATTGAAAGCAAATAACCATTTAGGATTTGATAGACAAAAACCTATATAAATAAAACGGTTATATTTAACAATAGCTTTAAAAATCTCTACCGCTATTTCGAAAAAAAAGAGGAAAAGCAAATGTAATTTTTCAGGCAAGTGATCTATTACGTAATTTTGAATCTTTGGATTTACTGAGAATAATACATAAATTCGATGTGGCTGGTACCTCAGGTTACGTAAAAATTTTCTTATCTATCATTATAAAATATTTATAAAATTGAAGGGTTTGCTGAGAAGAATACGAAGAATAAAATTACGTCATACTAATCTCAAAATGGCGGACACCTGCACTTCTGATGAGTGAGAAGTTCCATTAACCAAAAATAAATTGATGGTAGAAAATATTTTTGAAAACCTGCTTGTAGTTGAATAAACCAAAAAGAAAAAATACATGAAATTAAATCAAACTTTTCAATTTTCACATCATACTATTTCACAAAACTGGTCGCGAGATTTACCTATGGTGTATATAAACAATCATTGAAATTGTTTTTATTATCTTTTTATATCGAGTAAGTGCAAGCTTGTTCTTAACAATATTTTTTCACTATTGATTTATAAAGAATAGGAATTAAATACATTTAGCTGGAAAAACTTTGAGCTTATAATAACCATAATTTGGCCAGAAAAATTCGATAATGATATCGGTTCCAGAAAATTATTTTTCGTTAATAGCAACGGTTGTATTTAAATTGAACCCAAAAACTTTTGAGCTACTCCAATGTCATATAGTGAGTAATAAGAAATTTCAATTATTATGGAATGTTTTGCTTCTTTTTCCTTTTGAATTACAAATTGAAATACGATCCTGACCCGTTCCCCTTGAAAATATGCCAAATATAAGTGATAGTTCTATGATTTTTTTTAAAACCCGCTTGATAGTAAATAATCACTTCCTCGTTTTCGTGACCGTTTTGAGATAAAAATAAGTAAACAGCGATACAAATGCAACTTTTCGGGTTCCAAATAACAACAATGATAAATTGCCCAATACAACTTTTGATAACAATATCAATTTAAATTTTATCATCAATGTTATTGAAAGAAGAAGAAATCTTTTATTTATTTCATCAATTGTTTTCCAGCATCGTGAAACTTATGAAATGATAAACATATTCCATGGCCCCCAAATTATTTATATGACCGTAACAGATTGAATGTTACATAATCATTTTACATTGAAATTACTTTTTAGATACAATTTATACTTATTGACGACAACAGGCAAAAAGTTGAAGATTATCTTGACGTCAAGCATTAAATTGTTACGAGGCTGCTAGGCTATATTTAGTTGTTGGAAGGTGGCTTATAATTAACAAAAAATAAATTAATGCGCGGTAAGGGGGATTGGACAGATGCAAAAAGGGATGAAGCATTGTATTAGTCGAGTTCCGGCGAAAGTTGGTCTTAAAGAAGAGTGTCTTTTGAAAAAGTATAGGTCTTTGAAATATTTATAATATTTTCACTAATCACCTTTTGGACATAGCCTCAAACCTCGAAAACAAATTTTCTTTCTACATTTTTAGTTTCTGCACAAAACCTTCAATAGGCGATTGGTGAAAGTATATATTTTTATGTTTTCGAAACTCATAAATTTATTAAGTCCCTTTAATGCATTAATTTTTTTTAGTGAAAAATTATGAAAGAGGATGCTATTGGGTTAAAATAATATATGTTCGATATTAGAACGGTATTTTGAAAATAAGAAATTTCTAAATGAAAGAAAATAACATACGCCTGTGGGCGGACCTGTGCATTTACACCATGAATTAATTCATGTAAAAAAGATGTTAGCCTTAAGGCGGAGCTGTGCATTAGAGGGTTAAGAAATGGTGAGATATCGGATATCTGGGAAGTAAGCTAATGTGGACATTTCTGAAAGACTGTACATATTGAGTTTTCACGTTAAGGAGGATATAATTACCTGCTATCTTTTCCGAGATAATTTAAATCGCTGGAGAATCCCAATCCTTTATAATTGAACTCTTATGGTACTTATCAGATCACAGAACTACAAATTCAAGTATTTGTTTAGGATAATTAATATTGAACAGTTTGAAACTATTTGTTCATGTATACAGAGTGGTTTAATACCTAATAAGAAAGGCAAATGATTTCATTTTTTTTTCAAATGAAATGCCATACTTTTTTATACATTTCTAGAAAAAAAAAAACACTTAATACTATACGCTTCCCATTTTTTTGTAATACTCCCAGCCATCTCGGAAAACCACCATTACCACCTTATCCACACAAATTTACCAATAAACAAATACAAAGGACTGAAGATTTTTTACTTTCCAAAAATTTCCCAAGTTGATACTGAATTTTATCCTCTTCAACTATGCTATTCACCCTCCAATCCTATTTTTCCTCGTTTGATAGTTATTTAAAAAACACATTCTTGGTAAAAATCTGAATGGAATGTTCCCACGTGAGATCAAAATAGTAATCAATCAAGTATCTTTGCCGTACTGAACAATATTATTGTTTTGATGTTTCCAATTTGACCTGTTTTCAATAAAAGGATATTATTAAAAAGATTCCAAATTTATTTGAAAATTATCTAGCTTTATTTGAAAATTATCCAGTTTTATTTTATTAAAGGTGCTCAAAATGTCTGACATTTTCACTTATGACATAAATTAACTCGTTTTTTTTTTTTTAATTTCAGTATATTATTTTAAAAGGCCGAATAAGTATTTTCTTTCCTTTCAATGACCTTGTTGCCATACAAGGTGATATTAGTTAAAATATTCTTATAATTATTATCGCGAAATGCAGTAATTTAACTTATAAATAAAATCAAGCATTTTTGGGAATAGAAAAAAAAACAAAATACATTCCATAAAGTGATATGATATTTGATATGATTATTGCGAGACTTACATTTTCACTTATCTGCCTTAGTTTTATTCAAAACGTCTTGTTCACGTTGGTGTCCCCAATTTTTTATACATCTCTACAGGTTGGCAGTAATTAAGGAGTTCAACAAATTACTGATTCGATAGAGATGTAGGGCTACGAAAATCATAATCGCTAAAGTTTTCTTCAATTACGTACAAACCGCTCGAATTTTTTTGTCGTAGTAGGCGACAACAAATACATAAATACCTATCTTTCTATCGTTTAGTACGTTAAAGTGTTTGGATTATATATTTATAAAAAATGTGTATCGGTTGAGGAAAATACAAACTTGTAATTCGTTAGTTACTAGAGTTAATAAAGGAAAATAATGGCCCGTTGTGAAACTTGCAATTCAAATAATTATAGGAACAGTTGAAGTTCTGTAAATGGTCAGAGACGAGAGCTTTCAGTGGTCTATAGGGAACGATTTCGTTTGGTCAATATTGCACCTAATGATAATTGTCGTTTATGATTGAATTGTCCTCAACGCCTTTTACGATGCATCGCAAATAATGGTCATTCCCATGGAAGTGCTTGTTCGGATTGAAGGTTAGTCAATTTGTAACCAAGATGTTAATAACCGATTGTGAATTGAGTCTCATGCTCATTTCTATGTCAAAACTTTTATTTTCAAACCGGTAACCGTGATTTGCTATCCAAATCATTTAACTGCATCCGGACTCATTCAGTTAGAGCATATTGAATATCATATTTTCCTGCCCATGAAATTTGCTATGACGGGAGCCGAGATACATGAGTGTAATTAACTGAATTTATATCGTCCGTAACAGAAAATTCGAGCAGTTTATAACAAACTGGAGGAAACTTTAGTGATAATGATTTTCTTAGCCCTACGTCACTATCAAAACTTTTTTAATTACTGCCAGCCTGGAGAGGTTTATAATAAATTGAAAGCATCGACGGAAAAACAACTAGGGCCCTATTTGGTGGAACTGAGGAAAGGAGTACCTATCTGATAAGTTTTTAAAATCAATAATGTGTTTTTCTTCAAGTCATAATGTAAGTCTTGCAATATCCATATCAAATATCATATCAACTGTCCGTCCGTGGGAATTATAAAAGGAAATAATATCACTTTGATAATAGTTATTTTCCTAACAAGTGCGGAAAGACACTTTACGCATAAGTTAGGAACATTATTTTTTCTACGACCGTATATACAAAAAAGTATACCAACTCATTTCTCAAAAATTATTTTATTTCAATATACATATACAAAACTTTAACCAAAAACTATTAATCATTATAAATATTAATAGGTATTGAAAACACAATTTGTTGCATTCTGTGAATTACTCAAAATTGCCGGTCCAGTGGAGTTATTTGGTGTTAACTGGTAAGTAGATGGCATCGGCGATGAAGACGATGAAGGTGACAGCAACGGTTTTAAGTCATTTAAAGATAAAAGAATTTTATTTGATAAATTCTTTTAAAACAAACTCAGGTGGTTTGATAGTTGTTTTGTGACACAAAGAATGTACAGGGTTTTATCAAAATATCTTCATTATTTTATATTTTCAAAAAATTAAAAATGCAACAAAAAGCTAGAAAAGATTTGTAGATTTTATTTGATGGACTATTTTGTGAATATTTATTTACCTGTTGTAACAATAGTTATAACTTCCGAAGTAAAAAACTATCTAATGAGGTCATAATTTGTATAATTTTACTTTCCCGCACTAGTGCGGGAAATGACACTTTCAAAACCAAAATACGTGCGGGAAAGTGGGTTAAAACGCACGGGCGTAGAAAAAATATATTTCGTATTTTATTTCAAAAAAATGCCTGATTTTACCATAGGCCAAGCAACGAACTATACGAATATAATAATTTTTGACAAAAATCCTAATAGAAAACGGATGGTGCCATCATATAAAAGACATTGCATAGTATCATTTTGATATGTCTTGTTCAGTATTTTGTTATAAACATTTAAAACGAAGAATACCTTATTTTTTTGTTTTTTCCCATATAGCGTAAAACGTACTGAAGAAATCTGAATGGTAATCTTAGATAAGTTGTAGAAAATTGAAATACGAACAAAATGAGGGGTCGAGCAAGTCAATCGGATAATCAGGAACCGAGAAAATCAGGAAAAACCGGAAAATTAGTCATTTTTTTCCGAAAACTCATATCTTTGTAATTTTTCAATTGCAAGACCTGAAACTTGGTACAAAAGAAGTTCTTTGTATGCTCTTTATATACGCGAAGAGCAGACGCCAAGCGACGGTTAGTTTTATCGCCATTGCAATTTTAATTTTTTCATATGATAATTTTGTGTCTGGATGCGTTGTCGATTGTTCCCTTGTAGACTATAGTGCTACAAAAAAGTAAGAGTGATAGAAATTTCTTGATTGTCTTTGCGTTAGATTTCAGGTTTGAAGCACTGAATGTCAAAATCCCATAGGCGACTGAGATTTAACATGATATTTCTTATTGGTTTTGGAAACCATTGGCGCCATTAATGAAAAAATTGGTTTCATTAACAGTCAGAGCTCGTTTAATACAAAAAAGTTATCATTTTGTAGCTCATTAATAACAAAACTTATCACATTTGCTTGGAGGAACTTTTCGTACGAACATTACTTTGAAAACTCCCTGCATACATAATGTTCTTTTTTTTATCAGTT
Source organism: Galerucella calmariensis (assembly GCA_910591675.1). NCBI lineage: Eukaryota > Metazoa > Arthropoda > Insecta > Coleoptera > Chrysomelidae > Galerucella > Galerucella calmariensis. The sequence goes on along the minus strand of CAJUYG010001657.1, from coordinate 36,883 downwards.
TTCCAAAAAGCTTAGGTCTACAAAAAGGATAATAAGTCTTAACACTTCCACCATTTCTGCATAAAATGATGTTAATTTGTCCAATAGGACATATTTATAAACATATGTTTATGTTCTGAAAATCTATGATACGTATTAGTAAAGGATCCGAACTGAGATCGGGGAATAGTACGCGAAATGTTTCTCCGCCTGGCAATTTGGTTTGCTCCGATTTCTCAATTTCAAAGTCTTACAACTACTATCTATGACCAAATTTTCTCAAGCAACCTTATACTACGTTATTTGTTATTAAATTATCTTTATTCCAAAACTAGTCTCGATTAGTAGAAAGATGAGTGCATAACTACTAATATCAATTTACCTGTTTGAATATGGAGACAAGAAGAAGGTGAGCTATTTACTGAGGTGGGGCAATCTACTGAGAGCACATTTTGAAAATACTTTCGATTCTACAGGGTGTTCCAAAACCACGTAGCAGCACAAACTCACATTTTTTTAAATGGAACGTACTATATTTTGTTTAAGAATCGAAAAGATCTCACCGAGAGCGTTACAAAAATATAGCACTCTAATATATTATAAGGGTGTTTTACAAAGATATGGCCAATTATTAGCAAAAAAGACCTCCTCTTTAACACTCTGCAGAACAGTAAATTAAAATAAATCAACAGGTCTTTGTGTTCAAATGTCATACACAAATCATTGGCTGTGCTCTACTACTACTACTACTACTACTACTACTAGATGTGCAGGCGAGCCTTGTCCTGGACAACTCAAGCCAAGGTTCCGACACTGAGGCCACTGGCGGGCACATTGTGTCAATCCTGCTACCTAGTCATCCATGAAGCCGAGCCCTTCAATAAAGGCCGCAACCTTTTTCAGTGGATGCCTGCTTGTGTCTCCAGGAGCCATGACAGTGACTCCGAAGATTCGCCTGCGTAATGCAGCCCAGTGTGGACACTCTAAGAGAACATGAACTGACGTTTCATCAGTCATGCCGCAACCCCTACATAGGGAACTTTCCTCTACTCCTAGATTGTAGAGGTGCTTCCTCATACAGCAGTGCCCTGTTAGGAGTCCTGCTATCTTCCTTAGCCCACTCCTTGGTAGTTCAGTGGCTGCCCTGGCGTGTCCATCAGTCCATCCCTTCAGTAGAAGTTTGGATTGTCTAGGACCCTGCAGAGCATTCCAATGAGCGAGGTGCTGATTCCTCAGCCACTTCTTCGTCTCCTTGGCTGTGCTCAGTATTAATTACTTTTTTCATCTGTGGCTTCTTTAATACAGGGTTAAACAAAACGCAAATCAAGCAATATCTCAAAATTTTCAAATGAATCACCCTATAAGTCTTTTTACAATTTGTTAGTACAATTAATAAACTTTCTAACGATGTAATAAACTTAGGGCATTAGTTAATGGAAAATCGTAGATATTTTATGATAATGGTCAAAAACAAGTATTTTACGTACACAAATAAAATGGTATTAAATTTTTACATGCAACCTCTTGCAAATTTTAACATTCCTAAGGCATATATTTTAATCGTAATTTTGGATGCATCTACAATATCTAATCGATGAGATAAAATGTTTGCTAATACCGTAGGTACCTACCTGGAATTACCAAAAATTTCATATTTATTCATGTTTCACTTCCAAGAATTGTTATTATAGGCTTGTTTGAGAATGGGCGAAACATAATCAAGCCATATTTTTGATTATATCAAGTGGGCTACTATCAAAATAGTATCTATACTAATAAATGTCAAAGAAATATTGCTGTATTCTTCGTTTGTGTTTAGGAAGTTGATTCAAACACAATAGTTAACTTGTGGTTCCAACAAGATGGAGCATCTGTATATCAGAAATTTTACCGACAGGTGGATAGGACGTGGTGGACCAATTTCGTTCCATCAAGCAACTTGTGTATCAAACGTAACGCATTTTCCACAATAACTCCAGCTATGTTGGAAAGAGTAAGATCCTCGTTTTTGAAAAGAATTGTATGGAAGTAAATGATCGCCATTTTAAACACTTAGCATAAACTACTATACTTTTTATAGAATGTCAATGTTCATTTATGTAAATGTGAGTGTTCTTATAATGTTGATTTTCATAATTGTTAGTTTTTCAAAAAGTTGGAAAATGAATTACAAGCTTGCATTTTACATAACTAAGATATACTGTTTGTGATGACTTGAGTAATTATTTCGTAAAGACTACAAACTGCTTTCATATTTATTAGTACCTACTATAATGACATTAGCCTACTTACAGTACAGTAAACAAAAATATTTCTTCCAACATAATTCCTTCTTCCCTTCCTCTAATGGTATGAGTAGAAGTCAAAGATATTTTAGATGCATCCAAAATTACGATTAGAATTTATGCCTTAGAAATGTTAAAATTCACAAGATGTTGCATGTAAAAATTCAATACCATTTAATTTGTGTGTGTAAAATACTTGCTTTTGACCATTATCATAAAATATCTACGATTTTCCATTAACTAATGCCCTAAGTTTACTACATCGTTTGAACGTTTTTTAATTGTACTAACAAATTGTAAAAAGACTTATAGGGTGATTCATTTAAAAATTTTGAATTATTGCTTGATTTGCGTTTTGTTTCACCCTGTATTAAAGAAGCCACAGATGAAAAAAGTAATTAATACTGAGCACAGCCAATGATGTGTGTATGACATTTGAACACAAAGACCTGTTGATTTATTTTAATTTACTGTTCTACAGAGTGTTAAAGAGGAGGTCTTTTTTGCTAATAATTGGTCATATCTTTGGAAAACACCCTTATAATAATATTAGAGTGCTATATTTTTGTAAAGCTCTCAGTGAGATCTTTCCGATTCTTGAACAAAATATAGTACGTTCCATTTAAAAAAATGTAAGTTTGTGCTGCTACGTGGTTTTGGAACACCCTGTAGAATCGAGAGTATTTTCAAAATGTGCTCTCAGTAACTGTATTAGCTCACACAAAACTATAAAGTTCTATCTATCACCACAACGATGTAATCCTCCGATGTCAGAAGATTGCCCCACCCTGTATATATTATAAATTTTTCACTTAAGTTTGTTATGTTTGGCAGACAGGCCGGAGAAATGAAAAATATTAATTGTTTATAAACTCAATTAATAATAAACATGACCATTTTTGTAAGGTAGTTGTCTAATTGAATTATGTTCAGAAACTTATTTCATTCAATAAAATATTATTTTCATCTGGTTGACACGACAGTGAAGGACGATTTTAGTTCGGATCTTAGACTACATATGAAGATTGCATTTTATATGTCAGTTAATTATCACAATAACTTATTATTATCACGTTCTCTATCTGAACAGTTTTTACTAAATTGCTGGTACTGAAATTTTGAGCCTGCACACATACGGAAGAATGATTATTTAACTATCTCTCGGTATTTCTCAGTAGGTAATTGATTATTCATGTATACTTACCCTGTTCCACAGGCAACATCTAATATTCTCCTGCATCCCCTTTTCTTCAAAAGACCTACTAAAAAGTTTTTGTAATTTTGAGTCCTTGATTTTTTATCTCCAATAAATATTTCCCAAACTTTTGCAGCCCTTCCATCAGCATATTGATCTCTTATACCTTCTGAAGCGGTACCTAGAGATCTTGTCGTAAAAACGTTGGTTTCTGCCATATCTGGAAGATAATTTTTTTTATATTTAAATTATTTGTGGCACGGGAAATTTTCACATTTATTTGCGACGCGTCTAGTGTGAAAATTGGAAGGCTGAAAATAGGAGAATGGAAATTAAAAAAATGAAAGGAGATAGAATATAGGAAATAAGGGGTTGAACCTCCACTTAATGGAAATTACAAGTAAAATTAACGAAGGAGGAGGTTTCTTCCTAATTTTAATGGTATTGGATCTTGGACTTCGAAGATACGTAAAAAAAAACAATGAGAATCAAATATGAAATGTAATTGAGAAATTATTATTTATTATGTAATTATTTATTTTTCTATGATTTTTAAACTATTCATTCAATTATTTATTGATAAGGCCAGTGGCAGCTCGTGAACTTTTTGAGAGAGGAGGCTGGACATTGGACATAAAAATATACTCTATTCAGCTAATTAGTTTAACCTTTGCGCAGCGATTGTACCTGCAGCTACTTCAGTGACAAAATTAATTGTTGCCCAGCAAGAACCAACGTGGAGGTATAGGTTTCTCTTGCAAAAAAATTTTTTTTGTTCACATAATTCATTGTGCATTGCTATTTTATGAAAAAAAATATATTTCAGAACCAAGTTATCTAAGAGTGTATTGGAAAACTTTTGAAAAAACATTCGAATAAAAGTTTTTATTCGTCAAGTCGTAAAACCTTGTAAAATTCATGTAGGTAAATCATAAAATCCAATCTCAATTTGACCTTTAATAGTATCTACAATTTCATAAGAAAGTTGTTTATAATGTGATTTCTTGTCTACCAAATTATATGGTTTCCTCCTTTTCGCGGGAGGAGCCTCATCAGTTGGGAAATTTTCAAATAAAATATTAAAATGAAATTCTGTATTACGGAAACCTGAAATTTTATCAATGAGATGCTTCCAACGCTCTCTTGAATAAATTATATCAGTGAATTTATGTTGTAAAATTTGAAAAATAACATCAGTTTGTTCAAATATTAATTTAAAAGTATCAAGAAATAATAATTAATTATTCCCGCTAATCATCTAAAATTCTGAAACAAAACAAGCACGCACGAACCCACGCTCGTATTCTGTATTCCGTAGTTCGTGTTGGTTCGTATATCATCGCAACTGATGGAAGCTAAGCCTCCAGAGATGTTGCCATTTGCGCTTTTTTCACGGTATTAGCAATAGGACTGGTAGAAAAAACGGCAACTGTGTTGAGCAACACGTGGTTTCGAGGGAAATGTGGTGGAGTCTTGCCTTGGCACTGTTGTCAGATTCTAAAATAAGTAGTGAAAACGGGGAATTTATTGTGAAATTAAAAAAATTTAGATAAACGGGAAATAAAATGAAGAATAATCAACAACATATTTTTGGTGCTATTTGCTGGATAAATTATTGAGGAGGCTGAGCCTCCTTAGCCTCCTTCGAGGAGCCGCCACTGGATAAGGCAGATTTGGAAGTTGTTGGTGGCTTACTTTTGTTATTCTGAAAGTATAGCCAAGCCATTTGACCATCAAAAGTTATTTTCACTGAGTATTTAATCGTTTTCATACCTCATGCACCCTATTTGTTATATTATCAACTGATTAAATAAATATATCGTACAAACAGGAATCTAGGAAAATTGATTGAAATAATGTTTCAGAGCAACCTTCAAAGTTATACATATGCAAGTAAATTTCAAATGTTAGATATAAAGTTTTATCAAAGATCCAAGTGAAACAAAGAATAATAAAACTATTTTTGATAAGTTGCAAAACAACATTGATTAAAAGAAATGCGTCAAATATTACGAAATTTTATTGAAGTTTTAGTTGTATTTAAGTAATTGACCTCTCAGTACAAGGTTATTGTGAGATAAGTTATAAAATAGTTTAGATCCCATAATTTTCTTATTGGTATATTTGAAAAAAATTTAATGAATTGACAAAAACAAATTAATGCCACAAATATTTGTAGCGATAGTGTGTAGTGGATAAGATATTCCCAAACCAGTTTTCACGACTATTGTCCAAGTATATATTGATGTCATGATCCGAGATATGTGAAAACATGATTATGGAAACAATTAGCTATGCTACCTAGAAAAAGACAATAACCTGATAGTAATGGGAACCTAAAATTCAAAGCCTGTCCTACAAAGGCGGGAATGCTGCTGTTATTTAAATAATCACCACGATTTTCGTTGAATATTCCAACTTTTACTGACCTCACCAAATAATATCATTTTAATATAATGTGGACCTGTTTTTGTGGAAATTCCCTTACTATATTATTCGATTTATTGGTAGTTGAGTGAGTGCACAATCATATGAAAAGAAGCAACAACATATTACTTTATCATTTCGTTATTAAATTTTTTTTTAAGAATGGTATGTTCTTACGAATTGAGTTCCGTCTTGTTTGCTATTAATGTCACTGAGTTGGGTGTGTTGTAGTTGAGTGGCAAACATTTTTTTAAAGTAAATATAGCTAGAAAACCGAGTAAATTTTTTCACCTTTCCTCTTTTGAACCCATCTGAATTCTTTCGATGGAGGTCCATCCATTCATACGTTTGGCTAGTGCTCAGCTGCCCAGCCACTTGAACTAAATCTTTGATCCATTACCCATGATGCTTCCTCAGGGCACAGTGTCCAGTCACCAGGTCGGTAACTGTCTTCAAATTTCTCTTACCCAGTTTCAACAGCCTGGACGAGAGTTCCTTTACCACCTTCTTCAGTCTTAGTATGGATGTGTCCTTGTGTCAGCCTCCATTTGAGTTGGTGTTACCCAACTAGCCAGTTCGCGACTTCCCCTCTTATATAATCCTTTGTGATTGCACAAAACGGTTCCGGACCTGTAAAGGTCCTTTAGAAGCTTCTTTAACTAGCTGGTCTGCCATTTCATTCCCTGCAATCCCTTCATGTGCCGGCACCCATATTAGAGACTCTTTGTCTCTTGCCAGCACGTTAATGGATTATTTACAGTTTATTACCAGCTTAGACCTAGGTGTTGGATTGCTGATAGCTTTAAGCAAAGCCTGGCTGTGAGTGAATATTTTGATTTTTGTCCGGTATATCCCCTTCTGATGCTTTCATCAATACAGGCTATAGCGGCAATCGTCTCCGCTTGAAACACATTTGTGTATCTATCAAGACTAAGGGACAGTTTCTTCCTCGGTCCACTTATACCAGCCCTAGTGCCATGGTTTGTTTTGGATCCATCGGTGAACCAGATGATTTTTTCAGAATTACCTGGATGCATCACCTGTTCCCTGGATTCACTCGCTCAGTGAATATGTTCTCCGGTGTCATTTTATCAAAACTCATGTGAAATATGTGTTCATCTAGTATTGTCTCAGTTATTTCAGTATGTCCTTCTCGAACATTGTTCGGGGACCATAAATCCCCCGAATTCATCCTAAGAATTGCCATTACAAAAAGTTCCAAGAGGAGAAAGACCAACAAGGGCTTCCATTGATGCCGTCCCTGTGCTGTTCATTGCCCCAGTAATCCCAAGGAGGGGTTGTCTTTGGATTGCAGTTGATATGTTCACTCCTGAGGACACTTCTGTCGTCCTCCACCAGACTATTGTTCCATAGGTAATCGTTGGTCTTATCACAGTTGTGTAAAGCCAGAGAACCGCCTCAGGTAGTAGTCCCCAGATTTTTCCCATTACTCTTCTGCATTGCCAGAAAAGCCTAGTCGCCCTGGTAGTAATGGTTTCCAGATGTGTCTTCCAATTCAATTTGGAATCAAGGGTCACTCCCAGATAGTTAACTTCCTTGGATATTTCTAGTTTTTCTCCAAACAGCAACTAGTTTTTTTGGATTAGCTGAAAGGTCCTCTTGAAGGCACCATTCCTCCACAATGGAAGTCCTTCTTACATACAAAATATTTGGTTCCGTAAGATTTTGAAATGAGTTTAACTTACGAATTACGACTTTACTCTTTTTTAGTTGATTATAGTTGACTTTTTGGTTACCATTCTCAGTTAGTTCATGTAAAAATTTATAATTGAAAAAATATATAAATGAGATGATTCCTAACTGTTACTAGATCTGTATAAACGATGTTATTGTTCCTAGATCTAGTGGCAAATCATTAAATACGTCAATAGTTTTTGTATGGAAATTCCGATAATCACTCGATAATTCATAATACCGCATTAAATATTTTATTCCACTTTCATAATTCCTAGTGATAATGTTATTTCATGAGATATCAAGAAAGTTTTTGGATATTAAGAAAAACTATGTACTATGCACGAAAAAGAAGACGCCTAGTCGTTTAAAATCACGATCAATAAAAATATTTTGATTACAAAAAATTATTGTTGTCTAATTTGTACATGTTCCATTCACAGTGACTATTTGATTATTTTCATCACCCAAGGATAATAATAATTATTTAATATACAAAATTTTTGAAAACTAATCATACCACATGTTGAAGCTTTTTCAGAAATAATGGGATAAAATGGTTAATTCAATTATCGAACAAGCTTTAAATCTACCAATACTTTTTTGTCCCTATTTGAGAGAAATAGGATGGAAAATGGATTAATTGCACGGCAACTTTCGTTTTTAGGTAAAGTTAAGTGGTTTTGCGCATTTTTTAGTCATCTTGTGTGTTTTTTAGTGGAATTGAGGAGTTTTGAGTGATTTCGAGTTACGTGGACCGCTTTGGAATGTAATTACGGGAAATTATGCGTTAAGTATTGGATGAAATATCGTCGCATTGTGTGTTTTCTATTGTATTAGACTGTTTTTGTCACTATTTAAGTGAAAAAGTATGGAAAATGGACCAATTGCACGGTAACATTCGTTTATATGTATATTTGATTGGTTTTGTGCATTATTTAATCATCTAGTGTGCTTTTTAGTGGAATTGAGACTGATAAGATTGAGAATTGAGTGACTAGGAGCTCCTTTGACCATTTCGGACTGTAATTACTGGAAATTACGCGTTATTGGATGAAATAACGTCGCATTGTCGAAGTGCCAGGAAAAACAATTGGAAAATACATGAATTTATAAGGGCAGCTGGAACACTAACAGAACGTGAGCAATCCAAAACTTGTTATTTAATTCATATTAAAAACAAATTAAATTATACCCTTAATTCAAAATTTTACTCATTTAATCTCGTATTATAATTAAAAATTTTAGCTTGAAAATATGAGTATTGAATTTAAAACATTATCAAAACATGGACTTGCTTGAATAGAATGTATTGAAAATTCTTGAATATACCAGCTCACCTGTATCTCAATACTTGTAGTATTCCAGTGACAACACTAACTGATGAAGGTGACGCTTCTGCCTGTTAACTTATATGCTGTCATGAATGACGAAACAATAAAAAGTATATCAGTTCATTTGGTACACTTGAAAACAATGATGAAATACAGCTAGATATTTAATTTAGTTTTTATTTTTCGTTCGGTTAAATATATTACATCAGAATTATAAATCACAACAAAATTTATCTATATTGGAAATTTTTGGTTCTAGCTTAGTCATTGTTGAAGATTATTTGATTTTGCGACTTATAATTGAAGTGGGAATTTTGTTCATTCGACGTTTAAACAAAATATTTAGACAAAAATATAGTATGTGTTTATGATATTACTTAAACTAACTACATAAGAACTTGGATAATGGTGAGCTTTATTAGTTTTAATACACCTTACTTCAATTACCGCGTTCATTGACAGACTTTCTCTATAATTGATCACAGAAGATGAAACACTCATTCATCTCTCTTGCAGACTTTTTCCATTTCCATTGATCTGCATATGCCGGCATATATACCTAAAAGTTTTTTCAATAAATTTTTTGTATAACATCCAAAGGAAAGTTATTATTGATTGAAATTGATTGATTGACTGATTAAAAAAACCTTTACAAATTCAAACTTTCTTTTCCTACAGTTATATTTAGAGATTAATAAAAAATTTAAAGGTTCATTATTGTATTTTGGGTGATGATTCTTATAAAATTAAAATTTTCTAAAAATATAACATTTCAGTAGCATTAGACTAATTCTTCGCTAAAACAAATTTTTGTAAAGAATAAAGATATAGTTCCTATGTTACATAAATTAAATCAGGTATTTACAAAATATCTTGTTATGATTGTAATTCGGTATATGTAGGTCGTAGACTTGAATACCGTATAATGGATCATAGGAATTGTATTAAGACATATTCCAAGTATGATTTCAATAATTCTCCTTTTGCTTTTGCTAATCACATTTCAAATGAACATCATTCTCCAGATAATTTTGAAATTGAAATACTACATACTTGTGATAAAGGTATTAGAATGAATTTACTGGAAAGTATTGAGATTCACAGAGCTTCTTTGGATAGAGGTGTCACATGTGAACAGATTTCTTCTACAGAAAACTATATTTTCTTACATTTACCCATAAATATAATTACTGCTGTTTCTAATAATTAGTAAAGTTTGCTTAGTACAAATGTTTTATATATGTTCAGCTTTTACTTGGTAAGTATATTATACAAGCTGTTCAAAACAGCTTCTGTGTAGATTATGTTTATTTTCCTTGAATTATGTATTGTTATTCTATTTTTCATGAATAAACATTATTATTATTATTAATTTATTATTAGGTATCTAACTACGTTAATATCATTCACACTATATTGATTCATTCTTCTTCTTTTTGTAAATGAAACATTAACAATTGCAGAGGTCATGAGTTGTCTGCCAATCTCATTCATACAACTATACTAACTTTCAATATTTATAATTCTGTATCAAGTGATATCTGTCAAATGTCACGAATACATACATACTCCGGTCACCGGTTTTGTTGATACAGTACATATGCTACAGTGTTAATGGTGTAAATGCATATCACGAAATTTTTTTCAAAATTTGCTTAATGGATATTTTAATCTACAACCATTATGTTCTTTTTAATTTTGATAATGATCATGGTTATAATGACCAGATCATCATTTTATCCAGATCATAATTTAAGTGGCTGAAATAAGTCTATTTGATAATTTTCGTTTTAAAGTTCGACGTAGTCGAATTCCACTTTTACTTTTCCATTTCCTTGAAAAATGTCCATTTGGTCAATTTAAATTTAAACTTAGATTTTTCCGTAGTCCTTGTGGCATAATGCCGGTTTTTTAAAATTTTCCAATGTCTTCTTTTTTCTTTCCTTATAGTCCGTCAGCCTGCTGCAAAAAAGCGTGATGATAGTTAAACGTATGCCTTCTTGAGACTCGGTAATTTTGCTCATTTTCATTAACAATCAAGACAGTTAATTTAATTGTTTATTGCAATGAAAAATTGCATTTTGCCATTTTAGTTTCACGTATGCCGAGACACTAAACGTTAGTTTATGAAAAAAAATCCATCGCAAAATGATCGGCATACGTGCAGTGTGCGACTTAAGGGTTGGCACACACCCTGAAAAGTGTAACAAATTATATTATTACTAAATCATATCATCACGTTTGCCCTTTTGCAATTGGCTATTTTTTTGCCTAAAGTGCACAGATGTCGAAGGGCAAACAATAAACGCATGCCGTTTGAAAAATATATAATTTTCAATGTTAATTACACAATTTCAATTGAATGTGAAAATGTCATTGCCAATACCCTTCCAATCGATACAGGTGTATACAGGTGCCAATATACTTAGGCGCGATAGAACCGTATGGCCTTCGACATCTGTGCACTTTAGGCCAAAAAGGGCATACGTGATAATATGATTTAGTAATAATATAATTTGTTACACTTTTAAGGGTGTGTGCCAGCCCTTAAGTTGCACGCTGCACGTATGCTGATCATTTTGCGATGGATTTTTTTTCATAAACTAACATTTAGTGTCTCGGCGTACGTGAAACTAAAATGGCAAAATGCAATTTTTCATTGCAATAAACAATTAAATTAACTGTCGTTTCCCACACGGGCAAATATTTATTTCGCCTTATTGTTAATGAAAATGAGCAAAATTACCGAATCTCAAGGAGGCATACGTTTAACTATCATCACGCTTTTTTGCAGCCGGCTGGCGGTCTATTACCACATTCAAGCGGTATTTCACAAACTATTCCAATATTACGTATTGCAGTACCATATGGGTAATTTTTAATTTTATTGGCAACAACCCTGCGTTCTTCCAATGGTATAAATGTTTAATAAATGTAACTTAGTTTGGTTCTTATTATCTATCAATATAGTTTGTATTATCAAATTTGTAATTGAAAATTACTTTCATTTCTTTTTGTATTCCAACAATTTCTTAAATGTAATTTTTCAATAATCGTAACATTCTCAAGTTGTTTTCTCTAGTATATGACCATCCGTTTATATTACAAAATATTAAAAATGGAAAATGTTATCCATAGATCTGTTTAAAAATTTAACATAATTTTCATACCATCTTCTTATATATTAAGTGTACCATTTCTTTTTATTGTAGCCTGATGAAGGTAATTAATGTACCGCAGCTAGTAGCAGCTTAATTGTCGTTTGGTGGACTATAATAAAATATTGTGGTTTGGACTATGAGTTTTTATTGAACCATTTGTTTGGATTACGTAAAGCCACATTTGCGATATGGAAAAGCTCTTTGAGATAAACCTACCTATTGCAAGAATTGCCGGTTTTTGAATAGGAATGTTCTCTTTCAGTTATTCATGAGACGCAATCCCTTCGAGGTATTGGGCATGTAAAATTTCGATTTTTAACGAAAAACTCGTAATTTCAAGCGATTTTAATTTTACAAAAAATATGTTTGTTCTTGAAAAACGCATATCTTAATTGAAGCCCAATGAGATCCCAATTCAAATTCTTTTTACAATTCAAATCTTTTTGTTTTGCTTTTGTACGATTGATACAATGGGAGATATGGCCGTTTAAAATAGGCATTTCACTCAATAGATTGAAAAAGTGGACTATTGCATTTTCATTATCTGGAAAATAGTGAGTAACAAAAAAGTTAATGAGGACCATTGAGTTGGTAAAAATTAATAACAATATAAGACCCATAAGAATTTCTTAACACATGGCCAAAAAAGTTATGGACAAATAAACTATTTTTTATTTTTGTGTTTTGTTTTAAGGCCAAGATATGGTTGCCAGAGAATGGAGTGTTTAAAAAAAGAAGAATCCTATTGTAAATAGTGGTACATACACCTTACTTACATATTTCATTACCCAGAAAAACGTTACAGGCAAAAAACGACCATTTGTTTCGCACTACGTTCATGATAAAATTTGCAAAAATTTCAAGTCCATCTAGCATTTTTGAATTATACTTAGTTCAGTCAATTGATGACATTTTAATTAAAAAACATTGTACTTGCATATTCGAGAAAGAACAAAAACTGACATTTCTTCAATGTTAGTAGTTGGTGGTGCACAAAAACACAATGAAAAATCTTTTTTTTTATTTTTGTAGTTTTCATGTCGATTTGGAAATTCAACATTTGACTCACATTATGTGACTAGGGACTACAATTCTGTATTTTTTAATGATCATGATAGCAAGTGAAAAAAGAAGACACAAGTATAGGATAATAGTCTGGTAAACAAGTGCCTTTCAGGTCAAACATTTTTCTCCGTCTCCGTAAAATATGAACGAATTGTCGAAATAGCGTGTAGATTATTCTTAAAAAAAATTCAAGTGCCGCTTGCAAAAATTGGAAAAGTTGTTAACAATTGGTTTGTTCGTAGAACAGTCAGAAACTATCAGAAACCGTCAGAGGCATGCGCATTAAAAAAAAAGCGTTCGTAGAAACAATTTGGCAGTTGGTGATTTGAAAATCCTTTGTTCGAAGAAAGAAATTTGCGGTTTCGGATCAGTTGCCAACTATCAGGATAATTTGCTGACCGGGATCAAATTTCCAGTTTGAACATGAGAATATGCGTATTAATTAAATTAAAGAGCTATAGGAAGTCAATTTCAACCGGCGTCTACAGTTTTGTGCTTGTCCGACGAATGTTCATTTGCATTAGATGGTGGAGTGAAAAGACATAATTATAGCTATTGGGCAAAAAATGACACACGTAATACGAGTGTTTCATAGTGAGACATCACAAAAATTAAACGTCTAGTGTGACATTTTTAGTGACCATACTGTTAGATCATATTTTATTGAGGTAAACTTAGGTGAGTCTTATCTACAATTACTCAGAGAAGCTATGGATTCCAAAATTCCAAAATTGAACTCTAATGTAAACAAAAGACGTTACAGCACGTATACTAAAAAATAATGACACCATGTCAAAAGCTTTGCTAGCGCTGCAACAAGATGGGGCACCTCCATATTACTCTCTCAATGGAAGACGGTTTTTAAACGAATAATTTCCTGCTAGGTGGACGGGTGGACGAGGCCCAATGTTGGAATGGCCACCTAGGTCACCCGATTCAACCCGCCTGGACTTTTTTTGTGTATATCTGTAAACCAAAATGTATGTCACTCAGCCAGCATCACTATCGATGATTTACGTCAGCGAATTTTTCAAGAATGTCTACATGAGCAAAAATACGTCCCCCTTTATATGATTTTTGACGTGTTTTTTCATTTTTTTTTCATGAAAGTCGCGCATTCAAAATTATGTGGAGTGGATAGCTTCCAATGAAATGCTCTGTATAGATACAGGGTGTTTCAAAAAAGATGACCCCGTCTCTAAGATGGGTAGAAAACTGAGAAATAATTGGGGCTTGCTCAATAAAAATCTTCATAGCGCTATCCGTATTTAAGATGAAGGGCGCTGAAAAAAAGTTATTAATCAATATTATTATTTACTAGCATGCTTTATGTGAATTGAAAATTTTCTGTCGCGTGAATAAGACCTCATTGATAAAACGTATACATGCTAAAGAATTGGAATGAAAGGCTTTCCTTCCTTGTAAAGTTTAACAAAGCCCATTCTAATCGGTAAGTATGTCTTTTAAGAACAATTAACGAGAATCACTAATGAAAAGAATATTTTAAATTCAGTTGATAACAATTCAACAGTTACTACTACTACTAAATGTGCAGGCGAGCCTTGTCCTGGACAACTCAAGCCAAGGTTCCGAGCACTGAGGCCACTGGCGGGCCCATTGTGCCAATCCTGCTACCTAGTCATCCATGAAGCCGAGCCCTTCAATAAAGGCCGCAGCCTTTTTCAGTGGATGCCTGCTTGTATCTCCAGGAGCCATGACAGTGACTCCGAAGATTCGCCTGCGTAATACAGCCCAGTGTGGACACTCTAAGAGAACATGAACTGACGTTTCATCAGTCATGCCGCAACCCCTACATAGGGAACTTTCCTCTACTCCTAGATTGTAGAGGTGCTTCCTCATACAGCAGTGCCCTGTTAGGAGTCCTGCTATCTTCCTTAGCCTACTCCTTGGTAGTTCAATGGCTGCCCTGGCGTGTCCATCAGTCCATCCCTTTAGTAGAAGTTTGGATTGTATAGGACCCTGCAGAGCATTCCAATGAGCGACGTGCTGATTCCTCAGCCACTTCTTCGTCTCCTTGCGTATTCTTTGTTTTGTTAGGCCCAGGGTCGGGCCCGGGCCGCAGAAAGGAGCTGCCGCCCCTTCCGCAGCCAGTGCATCCGCCATCTCGTTGCCTTCAAAACCAGAGTGGGCTGGAATCCATTCTAGCCGCACCACGTTCCGCCTTGCAAGATTAGCAAGTAGTTCTCGACATTCGTTAGCAAGTCCTGAGTTGCCGGTATACCCACTCAGGGCTTTAATTGCTGCCTGACTGTCGGAGTATATGGTTATGCGTCGATCCACATAACCTCTGTCAATTCAACAATTCAACAGTTAGGAATATGGCAAGACAAACAAATACGTCTTCTTTAAGTACTTAAACGTTAATTTTATAATGTACTTGTTTCCTTGGATTTATTCTATTAACATTATTTTTTCAATTTATGAATATTTAAAGATGAACACTTTTCCAAATATGTTATGGGCTTTTTGAAGCTCTGGCAGCGTTGTACGAAAACCATAATGACCACACCCTCGAATTACATAATTGGAGATTTGTATCGACCAGCTGACTTCTTATTGGCAAGCGCGTGCGTGAGATCTTCCCTCTCACTTCGTCAGTTGACTGATATTGATTTATTCAGTGGCGTTATACCTTTGTATTTTCAATTTTAATTGGTAAAATAGGTACCGTACGCCATTTGTACGTTTGACAGATAGGCGCCATGTTTTTCCTCGCCTCTTACTTACCTTACTTACTTACCTTACCAACCTGATAGGGGCCTTCTGGCACAAAAAAATAAATTCATGGTCTTTTTTATTCGACCAATAAATATCCGTCAACATAGATTGTTGAAATAAGTTTAATGCTTTGTTTGAGGTTTTTTATTATTTATCCGTTATTTCATTTGTGTCAGAAAAGTGAGTATAATAATTTTATATTTTTCATTAGAATAATATGTTTAAACTTTTTCTTTTAACTTCTATCACCGTCTTTCATTTTATGAAGAGGTACCTAGTATGGGGCGGGCGGTCATTTATCGTTTGTACACGGCGCCAGAAACACATGGCTTGGCTCTGACAATAGATCTGAATCGGTCGCAGTGGAATATGCCAAGTAGCCACCTCACCAAATCTACTCTAATCTACTTTGAGCCTTGTACAGGCATTTACTACTCAGAGACTCCAATTGCCCTAGCAACTTCCATGTAAATTGGAGCACTTTGTAGGAATACATTTTGGGACGTAGAAGACTTGCTTTATCAGTACAGAAAAAATACATAAACAAATAAAAATTGAAAATATTGATAACTAATTAAAATTTTTAGTCTAAAAATATAGTGATGATAAAGAACATAACAGAATTTCAAAACCTAGTTTACGTTTGTTTTGATGCTAGTGGTTTAAAGTTTATCTTTCGAATTATTATTAAAAAAAATAATTAATACCAAAAATGATAATATACTAAGGAACACTTTGACATTCTCATTTCTTCAGGGATAATTGAATATTAATCAACTGAACAATATCAAACAATCAAATGAACCTAGCCATGGGCTGTGGCGTAGTTGTAGAAAATTTCAAAGCATTAACAAGGTTAGATTTTCTTCTAGGAATATTTTTCACAAACCAGTTGAGATGCTCATCGATTCACTGGAAACATGAAAAAATATTGTTTGCACAGGAAAATTCCTAATACTGTGTCACCCTCTTAAGATCTCAGCATCCAGTTTTGCAGGTTTAAAAATATTGTCGAACGGTCTTTGGGCATTTGATAAACGTCAGTACAGTACATTTTCAGGAGGCTGCAAATCGTCGATTCTTAAAAAAGATTATTAACGATTTTTCCATTGGAATTTTGGTTACCACACTGTAAAGAGTATTCCTGGAAACACTGAAAAGTTTTAGATGACCTAATTTTTTGGAGATTAGAGTAACTTCACAGGTGTCTGAGTTGTACGTAATAATTTTTATTATTTTTGAACATTCCTGCAAACACGCTAATTGAAGTGAAGCTACAGGAGCTGGAATTGTTGGGCTAGAACAATGGATAGCTATCCAATAAGCCTATTAAAGGACTCACCATTGCATTGCGGATGAAACGCTAGACAAGGCTTATCAATGCCATTCATTGGACCGGAACTGCGTCACAAAGTCAACAATAAATATGGACGCAGGGAAGTGGGTGGCACAGAAATCTCTAGAATGGTTGGTAATCTCAGGCGAAACAGTTCGTTAGGGGACATTCGCCAACTTTCATGGCAGACCTAATAAGTAATGACAGGAAAACGGTCAAAGCCATAGTAGGTATATTAATAGGGCACTGTAAGCTTAACAGGTACCTACGCAATGCTAGAGGAGGAAAATGCTGATCTCCTTAAAAATTTTATGGAACCACATGCTAATCCAAAATGCTTGCTGTTGGAGAGATATAGTGGACTGTAATTATTATTCTAATTCCTTCGGCCAAAGAAAGAAAAGACTATTTTTTACGTCAGATGTGACAACTTTATTTTTCTATTATTTCTCAAAAAAACATATCCCGTTACCAGGTATCGAGATAAGTTAACATAGATGTATATTGTATGTAAGTGTAAGTATATATAGTGGGTCTTTAACACTTGCTGTACCCTTCTCTTGTGATAGAAATCTCCATCTACAAGAACCAAGTAAAAAAATGATGTCCATGGCATTTAAGCCGTGGAATTGATGCCCAGAAGTTGTGTATTTGGTTTGTGTAATACTTGTGCTGTTAACCATATTTATTCATGGAACACCCAAGAAGGAAAATTTGATTTTAAAAAATTGGAAAAAATTCACGTTATTGGAGACGATTGTAACAATTAGGTTGGGCGTTGGGCGCCAATTTTTGTTACCTATCTATTTAAAATAATAAGGCAAGATAAACTGCAACGGCGACTCAATGTGGAGAGCACCTCAGGTGTGAATTCGGAGACCAAACTAATATCAATTCAGGGAGTAGTCTTACCGGTTCGCGGGTAATCCTACTTTATTTAAGTTATTGAAGTTAATGAGATAATAAATGAAGTTAAGAAACCAAATGAATTTAATAAGTTAATAAATCAAGTTAAGAAATGTAATTAAAGTTAATCAAGAAAGGTAAGTGGGCGCCACCCTGAATAATATTAGTCGACTTGTTTTTCACCTCACAACTCTCTATCAACAAACCTGGAAATGTTGGAAGGGAAGGAATATGAACAACGTTGTTAAATTTACAAGTTGTATAATGACTTTAAATATCACAGTAAAATTAAAAAAAATGTTGGTTTTGTGTGTTGAAGCACGTTGTTTTTACATTGGTTTACTTGTTTACTTTCCTTAATTTCCACGTGTCTGAGATGGAAACTACTTCGTCCGGAATTGGCAGGTACAGGTCTCAGGTACAAAGTTCAGGTACAACTTCCATGTACAAAGTCTCAGGTACGTCTCAGGTACTAACTTCCAGGTACGAAGTCTCAGGTACTATAGTCTGTACAGAAAGTA
>CAJUYG010001657.1:0-18140 GCA_910591675.1 Galerucella calmariensis | reverse complement strand
TCCAACTGCACTACAATCCTGAAATCTCCTCAACGTCCCGATTAACTACAGCTCGTCAACCTTCTGAATAAAAACGAAACCTTTGGTACTACCACCGAATAGATATATCTATTGGGTGGTACTACCCTCATCAAAATTCCGACGCACCATTCTATTGGGCACTCCCTTTATAGAAAATTCAGTAGGGTTGTCGATACAGATAAAATAATACAACTTTTAATTGAAACTTTTTTTTTGTATTCCCGAAACTAATGAAAATAAGTGGGGGTAAAAAAATAATGAGGAGCCCCGTACACTCCCAGTTCCCTATTTGCCATTTCCGGAGTCGATAAAAATATTATATCCAAAGAAGAAACTTTTGAACTTCAAAATAATTCAGGTACTTCGCAGTATCAGAAGCGCTATTACATTTATGTCTAAACTAAACAAATATAACTTTCCCATTCTTCACCCAGGATGATGGATGCAAGTTTTTCCTCCATCTTAGGTGATACAATAATAAAACCGTATTAACTGTGATCATTGTGCCAATTAACTAAATGAACCTTATAGGGAAAACAGCCACAGCTGTCGCTAACTCGACTCGCTCCAAATATTAATATACAAACCCCGAAGAGGACAGGTATAAAGTAGAATTAGCATTTTCTTTCAATAATAAACAACAGAACAATAACATTAGTTCGAAGTGAAAAAACGTGCTTTTATTTGTTTTAGAAGCATGTAAAAATTCTTCAAATTGAAAGCAAATGAAAGCTTATTCTGTCAATAATATAGGTGGATGGTCTGTAAATTATCATTCTTTTGATTAAATATGGATCATTCACCATGATCGCGCACTCCTTCGTGTGTGAATTAAAGCTTGTCGGTGCATCTGTAGAAATTTGTGCTTCGTGCGACGGCTTTACTTCTACTTAAGTCCAGATGTCGCTAGCTGTATAACATCAAGTTTTCCATGCAAGGATCTTGTAATTTTATTATTTGTATCATAAATTATTTAGTGAATAAATAAATAAATAAATAAAGAAAAAAGTAATTATAATAAATTTAATCGAAAATTATTCATTTGCAATGCTTTAGTATTCATTATTATTAAATACCAAACATAGACACCTTTTATACAGTATGTCGCTAATGTATGGAATACATTCATTATTTTCAAAATAATTTGAAAAAAATACGAGAACAGGTCAATTTTAGTTTTTGAATCGTCATCACATGATGTAGATGTAGCGAACATTGCGTTACCAGGTGGCGTAATCGGAAATTTTTTTAAATGCAACTATGTGTCTCTAGACACCTTATTAGGAAGGTCTTCTAATCCTCTTCACAACGATGTAATTATTTGAATATTTATTTCTACAGGGTCGACCAAAATTGTTTATTTGGTAAAATTCTAATCATAAGTGAACTAAGTTATTGTAAGAACCTCCACTGGAAATAAAACATCGTAGTGTAACCAAAAAATATTCCTGTTTTTGGATATGTTACTATACTTAATTTTAATTTAACACTAATCGATGTGTAACAGTCGAGTGTTCAATAGTTGAAATCATACTGATACGACAACAACCAATTTTGGGAATATTTTTTAATCCCCACCAGAAAATATAGGTACACCCTTTGGACAATTTTTCGTCAAGGATATAGGGTTTTGCTAGCTACGTTCAGAAAATGGACTTAAGCTTCCGAGAATAGTACCAAGGTGGGAGGAGATGCTTTTCTGGGAAGAGCTCTGTGGAGATCAGAAAATAAACTTACACCGAATTGTGTAGGTACTAAATTGTACTATTAAATTTACAACCATAATTATTAATTTCTAATAAATACATAAATGTGGTAATCGTTACAATTTGGACTTGTACACAATATCATAAATAGGCTTATGTCGCTAGTAGTTACAAATTAATGATTTACTGCTCCGCGGGATAAAAAGAGGTACTTTGCTCCCTAGTTATACAAACAACTATTTTCGATTCCTGTTTTTTACATTTTTCCAATTTTCGTTTGAACATTTCACATCTTTTATATAGACCAATCCAATTTCTTCATTTTTTTTATGTTACCATGACAGCAGTGATTTATCCGATTTATCCTTTCGCTGTGGCTGGGCTGCATGACTTTAATAAGCGTTTGAAATTATGACATTTTATGGTTCGATTTTTATATCTCCCAATTGAATATTTTAAAAATGAATTCTATAAAAATACTGGAACAGAAGTAAAGATTTTCCGCAAATTTAAGAAATAAAAATTAATTACTAATAGCTAAAATTAACTGAATTGGAAAGTTATGCCCTACCTTTAGCTAAAATCAACGGAAATATGAATGTAAGTAATATTTTTGAAACTGTGTAAGGAAGTAAATAAACATTAAATTTGTTTCTCAACCTTCCGTAAATTTAAGCAATACATATGAGTTACATCTGACATTGGTTGCATGCTATTTTTGTTAGACAGTGATTTTTGTAGTCAGGCATATATTTTATGTCTGTCATAAATTCATCATTACCGTCGACCATGCATTTTAGAACTATATTTAAGTACACTTAATCATTCATTATTCACCCCCATCAATGAACGATTTTTTATCAATAAATAATTTTGATATAGGCAAATAAACGTACCTACTACAATAAAATTCAAGAAAAAGCCCTCAAACTGACTCGTAGTATACGATACTTTTAACATTTATTATATTATTTTTCGTGCAATTTCATGCGAAGTCAGTATTTCGCGTTCTCAGCACAGTCCGCGAAATTCAATTTCGCGGCCGTTACCCATAGCAACGGCTGCGAACCCAAACGTCACTCCTAAATTTGAAAATCACTTCCAAATTTGACATTTCTAAAATACTACAAAGACAAAGATTATTTATTATTATTAATATTTTTATTGAGAATACAACGCTTTTGAGTTCAGGAGGAGTGGAAGGAGCTGAAATATCGCTATCAGTATCAGAAATGTTGCGTTTTGTAAAGAACTGTCAACATATTTTGTAGGTATATATAGAAACACATCATTTCCATAGCAAACAGTGACATTTTTAAATAAATTGAACAGTTGTTGATATAAGAGCAATATTAATTTACAATTATCTAGTTTGATGATTGTAACGATTGCACGAAAAATAGGGTGTATGCCACGGCCGCGAACGGCCTCCACGATAACTGTGTTTTCGGTACGTTAAAAAGGTATTTCGCGGCCTAGGCATACAAATAACTAGTATGAAACTCTAATAATAACTATCATAAGTGTCGACGGAAAAGTTTTGTAACTAACATGAGTAATAGGGCAATTAACAATCTCAAATATAGCCCTAATCAATAAGCTTATTGGTTAAGCAACTAATTCCGATAATAAGTGTCTTCATTTCCATACGACTGATGTAAATAGTACTGTTTATACAACTTCCGACAGACCTGAAGGAAATTGCGTTAGTTGACTAGTCGTCTACTTTTGCAAAAGTGTGCAAAATATATATATATATATAAATTTTGTAAGCAGTCGATGATGTTTTCTAGTCCTGATACAAGTATTTTTTTTATATTCCAACAAAAAAAATATTATTGGTGGAATATATACCTACATAAAACCGTTGAGTGAAAAATTACTACTTATCATTCAACGATAAAACAAAAAACATTTAGCGTACCTACCCACGCTACGGAAATTGTGCAACATTGTTTGGCACTATTATTCATTTCATATGGTAATTTTTAGGTACCTTGGAAATTCAAGAATAATAAATGAATTAGAATTAAAATTACAAATTGAAAGGCATAATTGAAGTCAAAAATATATTCTCGACTAAAATAAGTTAACAAAATTTAATTTAATTCAATGGAAATAATCATAATTTCGTGAACGCTTTCGTTGCATTACAGCTCGTCACTCCAATCTCTCTGAACGAGACTAGAAAATATATGACATTATATCACATTGAATGTAGTTTTCATTTTGAAAAAATATTATAATTCCATAGTAAGCTCTTGAAGATAAGAAGAATCTCACTGTATTATTATTATTTAAAGAATTTGTTGTTGAAGTTACAATATTTAGTTGTATTGTAGTGTCTTTGAACTAAAAAGAGCGATTTGAGTTTAAGTTTGCATTTCTGTAGCATACTGATTGTTCAGATTGCCGTTCGTTACACAAGGCCCGGGTCGAGTTGTCTCCCGAACTGAACATTATATCCTGTTTTCGAAAATGGTTATATTCGAGTTATCTCCCATTCAATAAAGATATACTTTGTTCAATTCCACATCCCACCAATCAAAACTTGGGACAAGTAAAATTCTGGCCAGTAATCATCCTCAAATAGGGTCAATAACGGGAGACAACTCGTCCCTATTCCGGAGACATCTCGACCATAATAAACATCTACCTGCTGGTCTTTGAAGACAACTCGGCTCTGCCTTTCACACAGTTTTTTTGATTCTACAGCTGACATCGGCCTTTGTCAGTTTTGTGTTAGTTCATAATATGAAAACATTCATTCGTTCAACTTTTCTGCGTTTGTTTTATTTTTTAAAAATTATTATATTCCAACCAATTTAACTGCTATTTTAATTATTTATTCAGAATTATTCAGTGTCCAAGTGAAATCTTATTTTTGTAAATATTTTTACATCAAGCTTTACGTACAGTACACAGTAATTTATGTAAATTTTTGCTTACTTGAAGAATTTTTTGAAAAATAGTAATTTTTATTGTGCTATTGTGTTTTAAATTAATAGTGTGGTAGGCTGGTAATTTTAATGAAGATTTATAATGAGAATTAGTTATAACGATGCCTTAAGACACCCACAGTAATGAAGTATGTTCAGATATAGGATAATTGCCCCCTGGGTGAAAAAAGGTGCCTTTATTATTGTATGTATGTATGTTTGCTGCTGTGTTGTTTCACCGTTACATTCAATACACAAGCCTTCAATTTTTTTCTTTTTGATACAAAATGTAACTTCAATATATCATCAAAAACTGAACATTCACATCGTTTGCTTGGCATCAAATACAGTGTCGCTTACAGACCCGGGATATATTTCATAATAGTTTATAATTCAAAAATAATAACATATCTCATAAATGATTGGAAACAAAGTAAACCATTATGTAATATAATATAACATCACAAGTGCGGAAAGTGACATTTCGCAGGGATAATGTACAGTATTCTTCCTACGACCACGTGGTAATTTGACCAAATGGTGTGTAATCAACATCTGACATATTAATACTCAAAACGTTACGATTAAATCCAACATACCCAGTTTATTTAAAAAAGTAACAATAACTATTATAAGTAACAAAAATTCATATAGGTATAGGAAGGTAATTACAATTATGAATTGGTGGCATTATTATAGAAATAAAAAGTAGAATAATTTTTGACATGTCCCACAGTCGGTCAAAGCCTGCTTTTTATATACAATAAATACCTATCAAGATGATTACATTTTCTATTCATTATAAAAAATGTTAGATTGGCATAGCTGCTACAGCGTCAGAGTTCCAAGAAAGAGTATGCTGGTTCTATCCTCGATCGCGTCATATACTTTTTTCAATTTCAAAAATGGAAAGAGAAAATTTTTTGAAAAGATCGTTCCAAGTTCAAATATTTTATAGGTGAATTAATATACTTTATCTACGATCACCTTTAAAATTAGGCATTTACGAACCAAAAAAAAATGTGTTAAAGCATACATTATACATACTTTAAAAAGCGTGGGTAAATGAACAATGCTTTTTATATGGGACTTTCATTATAACACCCAAAAGCGTGCGTAAATGACCAATGCTTTTTAAATGGGGTTTTTATTTTAACACTCTTTTTCAGCTACGTGATTATCTAGTTGGCTTGAATTTGTTCGTTTGTTGTATAAACTTTTGTGCTGACAATAAATTTGACAGAAGTGTCAGACATAGTGAAAAATATTTGTTACTTTAAAAAAGACAAATCACCCAATGTTATAATTAGTAATTTGAATAATTGTCCTCATTTTACTGTAAATATGAATTTAAATAATTAGAATTCGTTGTGTATATATTTTTTTAAGTATAGAAAATTAATTTTTATGCTTTTTAACCCCTTCAGAGCACATTTTTTCAATTTTTCTTCAAGTGCTCGTAGGTAAACTTTTGTATGACACTTGTGCGTGAAGTACTTTTGCGCACTCGTTGCGAAAAAGGCACTCGCTACGCTTGTTCCTTGCATTTGCGCAGCTCGTGCGCAAAAGTATAACTTCACGCACTTGTATCATGAATAACTATGATATAACGTTTGAGAAACAAAAGATAAACGAGATGTGACTTTTCGCACTTTAAACACTCGTGTTTAAAGTGACATTTTGCGAATGTCAAGCCCGTGTATTGGATGCGGTTTTAGTGAAGGAAGTAGGAAATAGTTATTTTTGTATCTAGTGCGCGAAATGCTACTTTGTGAATTGACACTTCCTTATTAAATCGTGATACAAGAATGAAAATAGATAGTTTTACCATGTTTTACTGAACTCTTTTGTATGTATATTATTTCGCTTATTTAATTTTTTCCATTTTTGTTGAAAATTACTGTGAAACTGTTCTGATTAGAGCAAATAAGTTGAAACAATTAACCAGAAGCTGTAAAAAACTTATATTGTGTCTTCATTAATCTACTAAACACGCATCTGTTATAAAAGCGTGTTCTCAAGTTTTAGATATATATATTTTCTTTCAAAATTATTTCAATTTAAAAGTATTGATTTGTTTTTCAAGTTGATCAAGTAATTTATATCTTTGATGATATAATATAAAGTTTCCAAAGCCTACCTTGTAGCTATTTTCAATCCAATTTCACTAACAAAATAAAATTTACTTTTGATACAAATATTTCCTATTTTGATGATAATTTTTTTTACTTTTCTTAGACAGCCCAAGTCTGACGTCACAACTATTGGCGGAGTCTATTACGGTTCCAAACAAACTCTCTTTCTATGTGAAAGTCCCAAAACTAAATTTTTATTTAGTGTTTTCAACTTCATAAAGGCAAAATAGGACATCTAGTTTCCATATTTTGTTGGAGGAACGTGCCATTTGAGTGATTTTGTTTTTGCTAAGGTGAGTTAATTTAGTTACTAAATTAAGATGAAAACTTTTTGAGGTTATTGAAACCAAATTGTTGTTTGACGTTGAGCACCAATGAAACAAATAATGAGATTGAATGTCGTTGAAAAAAATGATGTTAAATACCGCAGGTTCTTGCATAACTAACCAATTAAATTTGGTGGTAAAATAAGCCAGTTCGCAGGGCTTTGTTACCTTATTAATCTTAAGAAAAACAAATTAGTATTGGCAAAACTAGAAAACAGAAAAAGCTATTTTAGGGCGCCACTAATTTTCTTTTTCCTAAAAGAAAATTAGAAAGAAAATCAAATCTAATAGTCAGCTAACTTTTAATCTGTTTAAAAAAAAGAACTTAAAGTTTCTGTGTAGTAAATAAAACTATCAAGATAAAAAAAATGTATATAATTTTCATATTGATCTTACAAAAAAGATGGGTTAATAACAATAAAAAAAAAATATTTAGCACACTAGAACTTTTGTTTGTGAAGATAAAGTTGTACTGTAACTAATGATGTAGGTACTACTGATGTATTCTTATGGACTGTTTACTCCATGGAACTGTATGCAGGAAACTGTATTCAGGAAACTTTGTACTCCAAAGGGACTTGTATCCCAGGAAACTTACTTTAGGAAACTGTATCATGTATTCCATAAACTGTTTGTTTGATACAGTAAATTGTATCCCAGGAACTTGTTAGGTACTCACAGAAATTGTATCCCAAGAACTATGTTCCAGGAAACTGTGCTATAAAAATTATACCAGTATAAAAAAATGTGACAAAAAAAATTCAAGCATATGGATATCTGTCCAGCTCAATAAATACAATTTAGTAATTTAACTTAAAAATTCACCCTGATCTATATCTGATTAATAGAAAAAAAATACGAAGTAATCAAATTTAAATAGAAATACTAATGTTAAATTTGCTGAATATAAAAGAAACGGTATAACCATGTGGCTTCCAGAAATGGGTAGCCATTTTGTTCAAAAAATAGGTACTCAATGAATATAAATCTTCCACTATGAAATTTTATATAGGTAACAATTATATGTAAAAAAAACATACCAGTAATCCATATTCTTAAGGTAAAACGGCATCTTTTGTTTTTAAACAGGTAGGCAAAATTCAATCCATGGATTACTGCACAGTTCCACTTAGGCTGCTTTGTCGACGATGAGAGAAGCCATCCCGGAACCTTTCTCATTCTTATTTAAAGACCACCACCACAAATCACAAAAGTGAAATAATTTATTAAATATTTGGAAAGCAATATTTTTAGGAAATATATATGGACTATTCCACCAAAAATCAAAATTGTGAAGACATTTAATGATAAATATAAAAGCTGAAAGGTTGAACGCAAAGTTCACGTTTCATTATGTTGGTAATGCTTTGGTAATAAGTTTTTGGATGATTTAGATTTGATTTAGATGGCTTCAAAAAAAAAATAGCCAACATAACCTCAACAAGTTTGCAACTTAATTTGGTAATTGAATTAACTCACCTTGGCAAAAACCTATACAAAAACACTTGAAAGGCACGTTCCTCTAACACAATATGGAAACTAGATGTTTTATTTTGCCTTCATAATGTTGAAAACACTAAATAAAAAGTAGTACTTGTTTGAGGGATGGTATTGATGAATCGTGTATTCCTGATGATATTGAAAAGGTTGCAAAAAAGCGACATTTGGATTATTACCAAAAAATCGGCTCAGCAGTTTAATATTGCATGTTCTGTTTCTCAAGTGGCTTCCGTTTTTTCAGCATATCTAGGAAAGGAGTCAAAAATACGGAAGTATTTTGAAGTAAGTTTTCTATAATAATATAGAGTGCGCTAGTCAAAAATGGGGTTGATGTGAGCAAATCTTTCAAGGTAATAGCATTCTGGAAAAATTATGATTATTGTCACAGAAAATGAAAAACACTTTCGATTGGACAAGTTCAGAAGTTTATAAATGAGGCGCCAGAAGAAACATACTTGATGGTAAAATATGCTATTTTCGGAATATATGGTGCTTGCCGACTTGAAGATTTGTGCCATTTAATAATAGATGATATTAAATTGATAGATGAATCATTGATTCTTCGAATTCCAAATACTAGAACGAAAATAAGTCTATTGACTATTTTAATAAATGTGCTGCAATACGCATTTCCGCTATTATTCAAGGACGTTTTTTTCTGAAATAAGTACTCAATTTATAAATGCACCCAATTGGTATAAGAACATTTGGGAATATGCCCTCCTTGGTTGCTGAGTATTTGAGCCGGATCCAAAGGAATATAAGACTTTTATAGAAGGTCCTCTGGTTCTTTGCTGGTAGAAAAATATAAAGGAGATGAGAAAGCAATTATTGTTTGAATTGTACTAATAATCCTAATGTTGTTACTTTATTTGATAGTTAACAATCATAATACTATTATATTGAAAGTTCCATTAAAAATTGAATTATTATATCTCGTTTACTTCTGCTTCGTTGAAAGAATTTAATAATTATGTCTCTTTTAACACTAGTGTTAAGAGTACTTTACTTTTAAATTTCAGCTTTGATAACGTCTTCTTTTAACACGTTTGACAGGCATTAAAAATGTCACTTTTAATGGCAGTTGCACAAAACATATATAAAAAGTCAATATACTTTTTTTAACTCCTTCGATAGCATCCTTTTTTGTACCACTTATTGATATTAATCAGAATTGGACGTCATTAATACTAATTGAAAAATTATTATACCGTAGGAGCGCCGGATAGTTAGTGGGAGTCTTCTTCAACTTTTATAGGCGGTAAACCTGTACCCAAAGAGTTGATCATGCTTTAGTGGACACGCAGAGTCCTAAGAGAAACAACTTACCGATCACAATAAAATATTTACGTGAAGACTGCGGTTGTAGACGAGATAGAAAGATTTACAAATTTTTATAAACTTTAATTAATATAAATCAAGTGAGGTTGTCAGAAGTGTTAGATGTTGATTATTTATTTATAACTTTCCAAAAAAGATTGGTAAGTTAGAGAAATATATTAATAAGGTGTCTAATAACAATAATAACTTTCAATAACTCAATTTACGACGTATTCGTTTATGAAAGACATTTAGCCAGTAAATTTATTTTCAAAAATTGAATAGATGAGGCTTTTATTTGATGTAGATCCATACTAAACGAAGAAATAAAACAACTTTACTTGTAATCTACATTGTAATATTTTCATTTAAACGTATGAAATTGAAAAAATATTTTTACATTGAATTCGGTTGACATAACACGTGCTGAAAAATTGTATGTGTTGCGAGAATCTGTGCATTTGTTTTTTTTTTCTAAGTGTTATCTGTTTAGTGAGGTGATTAAACTTTGTATTTCAAATTACTTGGAAAATGTGCGGCAAAAAAACACCTATCATACTAAACAATGGGTTTTAGGGATATTCTCAGAACTTTATTCTAAAAAGGTAACTACTAATTCAAATTAGACAATAAACAATATTCCGAAATTCACACAAAAGTCACTGTTTATTTACTTTTGACATCATGTTTATTCACATGTATATGTTCATCATACAAATCGTTTTTATATTACTAATATTAATATATATTGAAACACAATGGAAGTGAACACATTGACAACGTAATATTTTTTTAAATAAATAAAAAAATAATGTTCTTCCAAAACTCCTAGTTTTACCGGCTAAAAATAAAACCATTACATTTTTTTTGGTTGGATTTTACTAGTTATTGTACCAGGAATAATTTCAATTATATTTATTTTTCACGTTTCTGTAGAATTCCAGCAGCTTTTAACAAAAAGTATTGAACACTTAAGAAATTCGACAAATAGACAAGATAAAATTTTCTCGAGGTCCGTTTATAGTCCGTTTATGTTTGATAACAGTAATTGTGAGTGAATGAATATTTTTAATCATATTGTTATAGTATTATATTCTACTATTAGAATGGGATCAATGAAGTACACGATTGGAACGCTTTCTCTAAGTTAGCTCTTTTTTGGCTTATTTTGGAAATGCTGTTGATAAAACGCGTTTGTTATTATTTTTTGTGGAATAATATGATTATTTATGTTCACAATAATTTTCCGATCAATTATGTCATTCCGTGTACTTAGTGTGTATCGGTTAACAATTCCAACATAAATCAATTATTGCAGTTAGTTATATTGAAAAACTTCTTAAATTTTTCTTGTTTTAGAATTTGGTTTCTGGTATTATGAATACTAAATCCTCTTGAACATGATGACCCTTCTACCAATCATATTTGCAATATCGTTAGTTTTAATGTACTTTTTGTTTTTCTGATTCTCAATGGTCGAGATCCAAACAT
Organism: Galerucella calmariensis; assembly: GCA_910591675.1. NCBI lineage: Eukaryota > Metazoa > Arthropoda > Insecta > Coleoptera > Chrysomelidae > Galerucella > Galerucella calmariensis. The sequence goes on along the minus strand of CAJUYG010001657.1, from coordinate 6,702 downwards.
AATTTGTGTATGTGTTGGATTGCAGCAACGATTTGTTTCATGCGTATGTTTTATTCATGAAAATATGAAATCGGTGAAGAATTATTAAATGAAATGAATTAATAAAAAAATTCCATAACAAGATTATTACATATTACATATAAGTCGACACATTTTCAGCTTGGGCGTAGACTGTAGAAATTGATCTAGTTAAACAAGTACCATATTTATATATATGTTTGAAACTTTGGACTAAGATGTACATCGTGAAAAATGATATAATACAAAAAATAAATTAAATATTGTTGTTAAAATTATCAGATTCACTTTCTTAGAACAATTAGAAATTGAAAAATCAAAAAAAAAATTTTCAATATACCTACCAACCTACTTTTATAAATGCACAAACAGTCTGGGCCTCCAATCTGATAATGTGTCTAATATGTGTGAGATATCTTAGTTATTTTTTAATTCAATTAATCTCTACAATTTACTGCTGACAGTGTAAAGTGTGGAACCGTTCAAGTAATATAAATTTCATATTTGTTGTAGAGTTTGATTGTATTATTTGTCAATCATGGAATAATTCTACGGAGTAAGTAAGGGTTAAAATAATTAATTTGGCGGATATTTGTTATTTTCAGTTCCAGTTTAAAGTTTATAGACTTTTCTGCCTTAAAGTTTACTTAAGATCAATCAGTGCAACACTTCTCAAATAATTCAGTAATTTAATAATTTTATAGGAAATATATCGCTATTATAGCAACATTCCAAAAAATGGTATTCTGATCTTAATGTTAAGCAACATTTATGACCCAATTTTGAAGATATCTTGTTAATAGAAATTCTTTTCGAAATGGCAATAGATCCGTTGTTTTTTTGGGTATTTGAGAATATTCAGTGTAGGTGAATTGTGAACGAATCTTATTTTAATAGGTCACGGTTGCCAGCCAACAATACCTTCAAAAGCTATGTGAAAAAATTGGAAGTCTTCAGGCATGTCACAATTAGTGGAGCTACGCAATGAAGCTATAATCAATTCAGTCGGAAGAAACTGAATATATTGAAGCTATAAGCTCAAGCTCAAATAGGCAGCGTATATTTTTTGTAAGTTAAATGAACTCAATTTGTATTTGCAAAGTTCAAATGGATCAAACATTTTTGCAGTTCACATTCAAATTCGTGCGTTCGTGAGAATTTTTGTTGTAAAAGTATTGATTGTTTCAAGACATTTTAAATTTTTATTGTTGAAAACCAAGCGAAGCCAAAGATAAACGTACTGTTCGCAATTTCCACTCATTTATCATTGGTAATGAAAACTTTGACGACTATTCCGGTGATATGAGAAAAAGCTCGACTTGTTGAATTGGATTTGTAGCTCTTTTCAAGAACACCTACTAACTGGTATGTTAACAAAAGCAAGTGAACAACTGATTGATTTATCAGAAGATTCGTTACTAAAATAGTTTCAATCGTAAGCAATGGACGAGATATTGGCAACTATCCATGTGTGTTTGATGAAGCTACGAAAGTGCTCCTCACTTTTGCTACCACATGTGAGGCCGGATTTTCTTATATAATGAACATAAAAACTAAATACCGAAATAGATTGGACTTGTAAAACTCACTGCGATTAAAAGTTTAGTCAAAACTGTAATGGCCAAACAATTGCACGCGAAGTCAGTATTTCGCGTTCTCAGCACAGTCCGCGAAATTTAATTTCGCGGCCGTTACCCATAGAAACGACTGCGAGACCAAACGTCACTTTCAAATCTAAATATTACTTCCAAATTTGATATTTCTGATATACTACAAAGACAAGGATTATTTTTTATTGAATACCAACAAGTACTTATATTATTTAGGCTGAATATTAACTTCAATTTCACAGTTTGTGTTATCACTCATATTTACCCAAGAAGTTGAAGCAACTCCATCTAGAGTTTCTGAATAATGGTTATTGTCTACAATCAATCCAGATACTATATCGCCAGACATTGAGTTGGGAATTTACTTCTTATTTTCGATAAAGTCTTCTATATATCCTTACCTTTAAGTTCAGGAGGAGTGGAAGGTACTGAAATATCGGTATCAGACCTTTTGCGTTTTGTCAAGAGCTGTCAGAATATTTCATATACTTATAATAAAACATATCATTTCCATAGCACACGGAGACATTGTTGAATAAATTAACTTGCTGTTGATTTTAGAGCAATAATATATTTATTCACAATTATCTAATTTAATAATTTTAACGATTTCACGAAAAATCGTGTTTATGCCATAGCCGTGAAACTTTTTAACGACCTCAAAATTATCTTGCCTCGGCCGCAAGCGGCCTTGGCTGTTCTTTCGGTATAAGAAGGTATTTCGCGGTCTAGGCATGAAAATAACTATTTTGATGTGTGATTGTGTGATTGTGTGATTGTGTGATTGTGTGATTGTGTGATTGTGATTTTGTTGAAACTTTGCTTGATATTTGAAAAGTCCATTAGTGATATTGGTAACGGTTGAATTTCATAAAGGTGAGTTCAGTGTAACTTGTATTTGATGATTCGAAGCCCTGACAACTTTGGGAACCACTGTGATAGATTATTTATACGGAATCATCCTCAAACTATGGTAAACTTAATTATTAAGGGCTTTCGACAATAAGTTATCCTCTGGAAAATTGTGCATCCCCTAATATTATAAAATCAAACAAAAAATACAGAAAAACACGTGACATACGAGGAGCCATCAAAAATTTCATCTTGAGACAAGATTAAAGTAGTCACCCATATTTCAAAAGTTTCGGGAAATGTTATTTAAAAGAGCTTTTCAGTATTATATTTTTATATTTTGTAGATACCGGAATGATAAATAATATTTTTCAATGCTGGAGAACTTTCCTAAATCAAATTTTTTGAATTTTGTGTTCCAATATATTTTTCTAGTGCATGCAACAATAAATTCAAAATAAGGGTGCATTGGTTCATGAACCTACCAGAAGACGTATGAGTCCCTTTTTCCCAATGAACGTTCCGAAGCTTCAACTGAATATTATTTATAAAGGTTTTTGCTTTTGCTGTCTTACGTGTTCGATTTTCGATTTTGCACATATTGGTAAGCTCTTCCCATTTACAATTTAATTCCTCGACATTTGGAAGGTAACATCTACCTGTGATCAATATTCAATTATTTTTTATAGTATATTACGTAACGTGTGTGGTAAGAAGCATTTTACGCACGAATGGAAAAGTAATTCCGTGAGTGCGTGAAATGCTTTACAACACGAGTTACGTACTATACTTTACCTACGACCTACTTGCACTTGTATTTTTTATAAGAAGCATAAGAAATAACAGTTACATAATTAGAGGTGCTTGGTAAACTCCATCTCTATTACTCTATTACCAATGAAAGGAGCACATTAAAGAACTAACGTTTAATCATTACTAATATATTGTTGATAATCGAAAGTCCATTTTTCAATTATAATCAATACATATACGTAGTCCTTTGGGCTTTTCATAGTTAAACATGGCCGTATTGAATGTTTTGAATATGCTAAGATGTTGCTAGGGAAGCCGTGCGATTTACTTTACAGCTGTGCGTTTTTTTTACAGTGCGTAATAGACGTCATTACATTGATACCGACTGTGTGTTATTGACTGATTACAGGGGGGGTCGTAGGTAAAATAATTAACGTTTGGACTTCAAGCATAATAGAGAGTTATTGGAACTTTTATAAGGTCAAGCAGTAATAGTGCTGCCCTTATAGTAACATATACGCATGCGCATTTGATGTTTTAAATAAGGGAAACATTATTAAGGTTAGTGCTTGTCCTTATTTGTGCGCGATTACTGCAGTGCACTTTTTCATGTTTCATATTTATATGTCACGTGTAGGTGATCTGTGTCATCTGTGACACCTACCTTAATATAATGTCATTATAGAGTTTCATGTTTCAATAACTCCAAATTTTAAGTCTGTTTTAAGGTCGAGCACTACTTATTTAAGGTCATCACAATTACTGCAAAGCAGTAAATTCGTGTTTCCAATAACTCTCTAACAGCACTGAATAAGTCATAACACCATATTGCAAAGATGTCTTCTACTTATCTCTTCCACACAATGAGTTTTGAATTCTGAATCTCAACTTTTCGGCTTTAAAACTGCTCTATGGAAATATTGGATAAAATTGGCGAGAAGCAAAATCCAATAACAGAAATTAGGTTATAGAAGTTAACATTGAATTGAAAATATGCTTTTGTTTTAATTTTCATAATTCTCTTATTGTTGCTATTTTTAAGTGGGTTCAATTTCTTATCAATAATTTGGCATAATTTTTGATTTCTCATGTGATTAAATGTATTTCAAACTCAATGAAAGCGGCGGACGTAACTGGGCAATGAAAGATCGTGGATACCTGAAATTCGGAAAAGGTGCTTTACTCCATAGGTGACTTGGGCAGAAACCAGTGAATGGAAAATAATTGACGAAGGTGATTTGAACGGCAAATTTATATTCCTGATTTTTGAGAAGGATCCTTGAGCTTGTCAAAAGTTCCATTATCAATTTTATTATCGTCCACAACTCTTTCCGTGTAGCTCCCATACAATGTGGATTTTACCAACCGAATTATATTTTGATGCTGTTTGCTATATTTTAGGCAAGTTGGGCCAAACAAGTGAAAATTATCGTTTTGCTTTTGAAAAATATCAAGAAGATTATGGTGGAAAAATTATGGAATTCACCCATTTCATTGAAAAAATTCAATACCTTACACTGTGCATTAAGTTTTTCCATTGTCGAGATGAAATGGAAAATTTGAATTTGTAGTTATTACATGAACGGAAAAATAAATGGGTCCAGCTTTAGACTGACGTTGAGAATAGAATTGCAGCGTCTCTTCCCATTCACTTATCAGTTTTGGAGAATCCTCAATTTTCTTCACCCTGCTTACCTTTTTAATAGATCCATGTTACAGCTGATTCAAAGACCATATTACATCTAAATTGAAACTTTCATACTGTGGATTGAAAGCAATTTACCCACATAGACACTTTTTAGATGTTGACATAAAAAAAAGTTATGCGAATCACTTATACTTTCCTTATTCGATCATTGTGACACAGTATATGGTTCATGTTTAGATGCTGTTGACAAAACTCGGATTCAAAAAGTCCAAAATTCGTGTATCCGTCTTATTTACGGCATTAGACGTGGGTATAGGGTATCCCATAAACTCAAAGATCTGAAATGGCTTAATATGCATAATCGCCGTAAATTGCATTTTGCTTCATTTATATTCAATATTATAAAGTTCAAAACCCCACCATACTTACATAAAAAAATTAAATATCGTACTGATGTCCATAATATAAATGTGAGACGAAAGCAAATGCTTACCATACCTCTTCACCGCAAAGAAATATTCAAACGAGCATTTTCATACAATGTGGCAAAAGTTGCAAATAATTTATTAGAAAATAAACTTTTCAATGTCTTAATATCTCCAAAAAGCTTCAAAATGAACTATAAAAAATAACTATTTACTCTCTGATGCTGATACTATTGTCAGTTTCAATTTGTTTTGTTTCTTTTTTTTTATATGTTTTTTTTTCTCTTCTTTTTCTTGCACAATGACAACTATTTTATACATTTTAAAGTCCTTTCTCAATTTGTTTCTTTATTACTCTGATAAACAAGGTTACATGTATTTAAAACTAATATATTTGTTTTTCTCTGTATTAATATTGTATATGTAGTATTTTTGTTCTAAATTTTTACATTTCCTTTATTTCTTTTTTTTTTTTAGTTTTTGTTTTGTTTTTAAATAACAATTTACTAGCTAAAATCAGAATCAATAATTCCTGTGTGTAGTTAGAAATAATCTGGCTTTAGCAGAAGAACAGACATTTAAGTCCAAAAGACATAAATGAACTGAGCTAAAATGCCAATTACTCAATATACTAAATCGCATACATTATATTATATTTAATTTATTGCTGTATAATATTGGGTAATAAACGTATTTATTATTATTATTATTATTATTACTTAAATCCTGAGGAACGTCTGAGAAGAGAAATATTCCATGAACAAAATTTATGATATCCGCAGGCTTCCCTCTTCTATCTAGAAATCACCTAAATCACCTAAATATTGTGGCCTAATATTTTAATTTACAATACGCAAGTATGTGAATTTAGTTTTTTTCTCCATTTTTCTTGAGTCTTTGAGTCTTACTCTTCGTTTTGAAGTTAGGACTAGGTATAAAAACGCTTAAACTAAAAAAAATGCAGGGAGGACGTAACTGAGTGAATTTGTGGAAAGTTTTTAGTATGAGACCACCTGAATAGCTTATATTTTATAAAGAGTAGTATAAGCCAGTCGGCATGGGTCATTTTAGACCAAACGTACAAGTAATTAGCAGCACGGCTGATTTTTTTATAAGTACCTTGAAGTATGTAGATTAATATAAAAGAAAGTTTACCAGTCTATCGATTTCCCAAATTATAAAAAAAAAGTTTTTTTTGAAATTCTTTAATATTCAACGCTGGGAGGAAGGTGGAGAAGAATAAAAAATACCACCGTGTAGGGGAAGTTTCTGCAATAAAAAAGGTCTCCTGCGTTTTTTTCGTCAGATGAATGGTTTGTCTGTAAAAAATTGGTAAACTAAGTATGTGTTCCGCATCCGCGCGACTCTGCTGCACGGCGGAAAAAAATATAGAATA